>WEIT01018304.1:32123-47748 GCA_013389985.1 Dryoscopus gambensis
CCCGGCCGCGGCGCCTTCCGCCCGGCTGTGAGGCGGCTCCTCCCGTTCCACGGCCGGGGCGGGGCGGCCGCCGGTGTGCGGCTAAAACCCGGCTCCTAGCGATAAGCACTGTGGTGATCCAGTGGGATAAAGTTCTCCTTCGTGGAGGACAGTTCTCGGTGGAGTTCAGTCTTCCGTGCGGGGTCGGTGCCTCGCTGCTGCCCAGTGAGAGGCATGTCCTGCTCTGCCGGCTTTTTCCAGAGGAATTTGTTCTAAGGGGCAGGTACACATTCTCTATATCCCAGGAACACGCCCACTTACAGCGTATCTAGGAGCTGTAAGTGTAGGAGCTGTATGCTCCTGCACGGCACATAGTAGGTATCTAGGATTCAGCATTTTTAATAAAATTTGAGAGCTACTGGATAGTGTCCAGTAAAGGGTCACGAAGGTGATGAAGGGACTGGAGCATCTCTTTTGTGAGGAAAAGCTGAGAGAGCTGGGTCTGTCCAGCCTGGGGAAGAACAGGCTCAAGAAAATCTCATCAATGTATGTAAAAACCCGAAGAGAGGGTGTGTAGTGGACAGAGCCAAGCTCTGTCACAGGGCCATTGCCCCAGGGCCTGCCATGGTGCCCAGTGCCAGGACCAGAGGCAATGGGCACAAACTGGAACACAGGATGTTCACTCTGAACATCAGGAAACATTTTTCACTGTGTGGATGACCAAGAGTTGGCACAGGGGTCCAGGAAGGTTGTGGTGTTTCCATCCTTGGTGATGGTCAAAACTCATCTGGACACAGTCCTCGGCAACTGGCTCTAGGTGGCCCTGCTTGAGCTGGGGGCTTCAAACATGAACTCTAGTGGTCCCTTCCCAGCTCAGCCATTCTGTGATTTTGTGAAATTATGTCACTGTCATCCAAGTAGAAATACTGTGTTTGCAGGCAGCAAACCTGCAAGGTTTGCTGAAATTTACCTTGTTTAGCTTTTCAGCATCTCCTCTGAAACCCCAGATTAATTACCTTTCAAGTGATATTGTTAAAGAAAATAGGGCAGACTTGTTCTCTCCTCTAACTACTTGTAAATGAAGAATAAATATAATTTAACCTGAAATAAAAGCAGGTAATATTACTGTGGGTAATTGTACTAATATTAGAAATTAAATATTATCTGATTGTTTTATGCTTACATAAGATCTCCTATGGTACCTGTTAGAAGGTGACCATAGCAATACAAAGCCACAGCCAGAAACTGTACCACTGATGCTGATAATCCCTATATTTAGGCCTTCAAGCCAATTTCCTTGATTTATCTGATACATCTTTACTTATTTGAGATACTTATTTACTTACTTGAGATATAAACCCATTACTTTTATTTTTTATTTTCATGCCCATTAAAGCATGAACTACAGACAACAGAAGGGATGTTTCAGGTCTAAGGAAAGAAGCCTTTATATGTCCAGATATGCTGCTGAAATAATCAAGAAAACCCCATATACAATATTTCAGTCTCTCCCCATATCATTTGCCTCTATGCTCTTTTGTAAGAAACTGTGAGTAGACCTGAATTCACCTAATTCTGAGGTACCCTCTTATGCTTATTTTGAAACATATTTGTATAGCTATTGGTACATTCAACCCACTTTCAGTCTTCAGGTAAATTTTTAGTTTAGTCATTAGAAGAAGCTACTACCTAAGCAAAGGCAAGTTGTGTATTTAAGTGGTTTTCTATTTTTAAGAAAATTCTGAATGTTTAGAGAGGGTTTCAAAAATTACTTATCTGAATTTTACATGTCACTGATAACTCAGTGAGGTGCCATGCCATTATTTTTAACATCACAAGACTTTTTTTTTTTTTTCTTTTTCCAAATTAAGAATTGTTTGGGGAGCTGCAGACTTGTTCGCCGTGGAATACTTGTTAGTGTTGTTGCCGTCCTGTATTAAAGCGTTTTCTGATGTTAGGCAGGAGTTGTGAATTTGTTTCATCTGTAGGTGGCAGCAATGGCGCCCTTGGAGAACGAAGTACAAGCTCTTCGATCATTTCCTGCACAAGCCCATCTGTTTAAAAAATCTGTTGTTTCTCTTATAATACAGAGGTTAATAGGCACGTAGTAAAAGTCCTGCTATTATGCTCTGATGTGGTACAAGAAAAGATGAGTGTACACCCCCAACTTCTTTTGGTTCTCTGACTGTTTTTCATAGTTCAATTTTTGATGGCAAAAATGTTCTGAAGCAGGTAGACTATCAGTATAAAAACCAAAATCAGCTGAGTTTCAATAAACCTAAAATTAAATTTTTGGTGATATAAAATGATTAATTTTGTAACAACTATGAGATACACAAGACACAGACTGGTATTTCTGAAAATCCCACAAGGTCACTGAATTTTTAGCACTTTTGGCCTTTTTTTGCATAGGATAAATACCTCTCCACTGAGGCTATGTAACGGCCTACTAGAACTAAGCACAAGCATGTAATTCTGCAATAATTAATCTGAATCAATTGAATAGCAGATAGAAAATGTCTTGAGAGACTTATCTTCATAGCCACTGGCATGTGAGTGTCTCGTTGAGAGGATTTTTTACTTGCAGAATTTTTCTTTCTGTTTCATTATATTTTTATTCTTTATATCTGGTACAGAGATAAATAAAAAGACCTTAAACCACAAATAAGTGAAGCAGATTTTGTGGAGAGAAAGGCTGTGGGCTGCAAGATTCCTGCATGGAGAGGCAACATTGTGTAGAAAATGTAAAAAGTCAGATCAGCAGGTTTGTGGGAGATGATTAGGGTGGATGATGAAGGGCCTGGGACGTCTCTCTAATAAGGAAAGGCTGAAAGAGCTGGTGCTGTCCAGTCTGGAGAAGAGAAGGCTCATTAATGCCTACAAATACTTGAAGGGTCTTTCCTACCACATTTGGAAGCAAATAAAAGGATATGTACTGAATACCATGGGAGATTTGTCACAATTTAGAATTGTGCTTGCTTTCATGCCAAGTCTAACCAGAAAACAAATAAATCATCCAGCCAGTAATTTATCTTGTGGGCTGCTTGATTTACACTCCAAGAATCAGGTACACAAACCTTTCATCTCCCTTCGTGCCAGAGTTTTTGTCATTCTTTTTATTATAACAAAGGTCACAGCAGTGAGTTTGTGACTTGGCTGACATAATGGTATTTCAAGCACTGCAAGGACTGCTTAGGACTAGGACTTTCTAAAGTATAAGGGAGAAGCAGGAAGGCACACAAAAAAAGACAAGGGTTGATATCATGTTTGTTATGAAGACAGTGAGGATTGTACCTCCTAAAAGCTGTCCTAAAAGCTAGAAAAGCAACAGGCTGAGCGCGTGCATCCTCCTGTGCAGCACAGTCATAGAGGCAGAATCACACCTGTGCCTTGTACCCTGCAGCTGTTTTAAACATGCATAAAAGTTTCATGTTGAGTACCACCAGCTCAGCTGGAGCAGACTCTTACAAACACCTATAGTTTTACCAGAGGAAAACAATTTTAATCACCTGTCCTTGGCCATGTGCAATCTCTTCATGCATCATTGCACAGAAACGATTTTTTTAAAGTGCATTGTGCTGCAGTTTTCAACTATAGCCAAAAAGATCGTTCTTTTTGCACAAATCTTTAGGATATATACATGGGTGTACAAATAAATGAATGAATATATATAAGCAAATATATACATGAAAACACACGCACATATACTTGTGTTTCCAGAAATTATCTATTGGCTTTTGCTCAACAGATCTAATGAAATAAAGTCTAAATTTGAAAACGAATACACAGACATAGAAACATACAGAGGGAAAGTGGTTCTTTTTTATTTTTAACTTTTATGAAGTAAATTGTTAAATGATTTCATTGAAGAGACATTTATAATCTGTTAAATTTAGTATTAATCATAAACTGGGACTTCTATACCAAATTTTTAGAATAGAATTTTTAAAATACAATCATAAGAAGGACAGTTCTTTACAGATAGCAAATCATTAACTGTGTCACGTGGTTTCCGTATGATTTGAGTTTCACTTTGTGTTATATCAGTAAGCCCTTTAATTTCCTTGGATTGCAAGTCTTGTAAAGGTATGGATGGGAAACCCGTGAATATGGAAATCTACAGTTTTTGAAGTGCAAAAGTCCTGTATCCATGGCCAGTATTAAGGTAACTGCATTTTTAAAGAGAATTTTAAACATATAGTGAGAACTGAAGGCCTTGCTAATCACATTTTATGGTGTAGTAAGTACGTTAGTTTTCAGAGCGGGCTTATATTTATGTTGACTGACAGACAGTTTACTGTTCCTGCTCCTGTCATGTTAGATCTCATAAATTCAGTAAGACTGGGGACAGTTGAGTGATACAAGACACTCTCTCCTGTGGCACTTAATTGAACCCCACCTGGTACATGAGACCGGGGTGCTCTTTGGAGTGCTATCATGCATAAACTATAGAGCTATTACAGGCTGGGATCTTCAACAGTGATTTCATGTGCACCTGTGAGCAGTCATTGGTGCTGGGATTTGGCATTAAGACAATGGACATTTGTGAATACAGATTTGTGAGTCTCAGGTAGAGTTTTTTTCAGGGTGTCATGAGCAAAATATAAACCTTGTGTCTTCTCAACCATTCCAAGGTTCTTTCAGGACTAGATTTCTTATTCAAAATAATTGTGAGACAGTGAGCAAGCTGACGTGCTTGATAATGTGTGGCTCTTCATTTATCTCAGCTTACCCGATGGCTTCAAATAGCACCACACTGTCCTGTTCAGACAGGTCTGCAGACTGCTGACATGACAGTAGTTTGGACAGTAGGCTTGTCAGAAGTAGAAATCATCTGGCTCACAGCTACTCTTCATGTTGTTATTTCAGAGGAGTCTGCTTGTAAAACTTCCTTTCTTATATTCCTCTTCGTGAAGTGCTTGCATACAAAAAGGATAGTGAGGTTGTAAAGAGGGAGGAATCCTGTTACTTTTTTATTCATTTCAGATGCAAAATTAGAGGCTACTCCTTGCCACTTGAATGTCTGGTACAGTATTAGTCATTAAATGTGAACCTTGGTATCTTGCCTAATTTGGCCATAAATTGTCTCTAGAAGACCTTTCTGTTTGAATCCAGGTATTGACTAACCTGTAACTGTTGTTCTTCCTGTAACAGTCAAATAGTGAACTTGCTTGTTTTGTTTTGTTTGAATTTTTTTTTAATCTATTCTAAAAAAACATGGATGCAGCTTGACAAAGGTGGTCCTCAAGTTGCAGAATGACATGTTATTCTACAGAGTAAATACAGTTTCCTTTGGAATTTTCTTGAATGAACCCTAGTAATAAACTCTTAAGTTGGTTCATACACAAATTTTCAGATATAAAAAATTCAGAATCACAAGGCAATTGGTGTTGGAAGGGACTTCTGAAGATCGCCTAATCCAACCCCCCTGCTAAAGCAGGTTCCCCTGTAACAGGTTGCACAGGATTGCAGGCAGGTTTTGAATATCTCCAGAGAAGGAGACTCCACAACCACTGGGCAGCCTGTTCTAGTGCTCTATCACCCTCAAAGTAAAGTTTTTCCTCATATTCAGATGGAGCTCCCTGTGTTTCTGTTTGTGCCTGCTGACCATTGTCCTGTTGCTGAGCATCACTGAAAAGAGTCTGATCCCATCTTCTTGACACCTGGCCTTAAGATATTTGTGTTCATCGATAAGATCCCCTCTCAGCTGCCTCTTCTCCAGCTTGAACAGAACCAGCTTGCTCAGCCTGTCCTCATAAGAGAGATGCTCCAGTTCCCCAAACATCTTTGTAACCCTCTGCTGGTCTCTGCAGTTATTCCTTGCCTTTATTGAACTGGGGAGCTCAGAACAGGACACAGTACTCCAGATGCAGCCTCACCAGGGCAGAGTAGAGGGAGAGAATAACCACTCTTGACCTGCTGGCCACACTGTTCATGGTGCACCCCACAATGCCATTTGCCTTCTTGGCCACACAGAGACCTTGCTGGCTCATGGTTAATTTGTCTTTTTGTGTTTGTAAACACAGAGTTCATTTTATGCTGGACTTTGTACTGAAGTTCACTTCCCAGAATCTAACTGTGAATTGGATATAAATTGCGTTAGTGATTTGCAGGAGATTAGTGGTATATTACTGGAGAGAGTAGGAAAGAATAGAGAAAGGATTCCAGCTATCCCAGCGGCAAGATCGCCTGATCTTTCTGACATCTTCTGGGCCAGGACATGAAACCTAAGTAGGAGATAGAATGAGAGGCTAGAAATAGCAAAGGCCTAGATCCACAAAAATAACCCGTACCCTCACTACCTTTTCAGGCTGTTATAGTCCCACTTGTCTTCATTAGGAAATTAAGTCCTTGAGTTCTCATTTTTGGGTTTGTACCTAGGTCACAGCGAAGATGAGCCCAGTCAACCTAAGCAAAGAACAGTAATTACCTTTGTTTATGGGTTATTAACCAATTCCCTCATTTCATTGCTCTGTGGCAGTGTGCCTAAATTCACAAAATCCAAAGGGACCTGCCTCCACATGCCCTTCCCCTGCTCCAAGTTCCCTGGTGCAGCTGTTCCCCATGTATTGTCTGCAGCTGTTTGGCACTGGCACCAGCCCAGCTTTGGCATGTCCTGCATCCCATCCTTTGGGTTTGCTGCCAGCAGCTTTTTCCTAAGATATGTAAATGAAATAAAGGGAATTTGTAATTTTAACTTTATGGCTTTGTAGATGTGGACATGAATTAGAAAAAAAATACTGCCTTATAGCTTTTCTGTTTCACCTGACAAATACCACACAACTACAGAGGAAAGATGTTTAAAGGCTACCCAAAGAGGTTACAAGAATCCTTGCAGTGTTGGGCAATGTAAAATGTAGTTCTGACTACACTTGCAGTGAACTGTGTGTTTAAATCATCTATGTGTAGCTATATACAACTTGGAAGATGTTTCTCAGAAAGGTATAGACTGATCTAGGTCTGGCTCCTTACAAGCCTCTTTAACAGGAGAGCTGCCATCCTATTCAGCACTTTCTTACTGCATGTGGAAAACCAAGCAGGAATGATAAAAACACTGGACGTATGCACACAAATGCAGTAACACAGTCGGAAACTGCCAAATGATGCATATTCTGATAACATGGTGTGTACTCAAGACAACAGTTTTTTCAATGTTTTGTGCTGTGCACAGTAAAGGACAAGAGCTCAGAAATTAAGAAAGTTCTGGGAAGGAATCAGTATTTTTTCCATGAGCTGCTTTTAAAATCTTGCTTTTTTCTTAGTGTTTTGCAACTCTTAGGAATTATCTCAATAGCTGCTTGAGTGGAGAGCCACTGTTTGGGAGAGTGGGGGTGTTGGGGCTCCCTCGCCACTTCCCCTGTGGGGAGGTGGCCCTGTGGTGGAAGCATGGCCTGCCCACAGGGTTTCCCCCTGCTCCCTGGTCGCATGTACCCAAGTTCTGTGTTCCTAGTGGTCCTAAATGTTCCCCCATCCCAAGAACTTTCTGGATGTCGCATGATTCTGCAGTCTTGATACAGACTCCCAGCCATGCAGGCTGGAAATAAAAGATCTCTCTGAAACATCTACCCAAAAGAGCATTCCCTTATTCTTTCCACGGGCCCCGCTATCTCTGGGAAGGTTGCAGAAGACCTCACTGCAGCATGGGTGACCTCAGCAGGTTCAGAAATGCAGCTCTGTTGGGCTGATTGTTCACCGGTATCTCAGCACATACTGCATTTTGTACTTGCCTGTTCAAATGAAGAATTGCTGTATGATATTTTAAATGATGAAGATACTGTTACTGTTAATCTTCTTTTTTTTCTTCTTCTTTTTAGGAACCAGTAATGAAGAACAACTCCATCAATTAAAAAAACAGTTTACATTTATCTTTTTCAGAAGAGATGTGTATTTTAGAAGTTAATTTAATATTTAAATCAAGAGCATGGAAAAATGCTAGTCCCTGTGCCATAATAAAAATGGATAACCCAACTTTCCTTTGTATAAAACAATATAAGCAGGGGGTATTGTCAGGAAAAAGACTCCATTGTAGGAGAGCATTTAGATTCCTTTATGTTACATAAGGAGAGAAGAACAACAGTGGCAGTTTCACACATGATGAAATTTACTAAGCAGAATTTTTTTTTTTAGTTGGTGGAATGATAATTTATGTAGTTGATATTGGAGTGGACTTTTGGGTAGCTGGTAGATATTTCTGTCAAGGACAATATTCTTGGAGTATATTGATATTGTGTTTTAGAGGTCTTTCATCATTAATATCAGATATTTAGTTATGAGTGGTTTAAAAATGACTGGGAAGGTACTGATACTGGGAAGCTGAAATTGGTTTTTCTAGTTCATCTCTTTCAGTGTGCAATTTTTATAAGGTAAGCACATTTTAAAATTTATTTTCAAATGAGAAATCATGTTGCTTTAGGGCAGTTATTAAGCAGTGCTTAGTATGGCTTCAAGGACAAGACCAATTCAGGCCTTAGCAATTCCTGCTCCATGAAAGCAAATGGATTTTTGTCTGGTTATGCCAGTGGTAAATTTTGTCAGGTTTTGAGGGACATGTAATCCTTCTTTCATATACCTGTAAGTAACGATTTTTATCATTCACAACCCAACTCTATTTAATTAATCTGCCATTTGATGGGGCATACTTAATAAAAATGATTGCTTTGAAGTGTACTGCTGTTGTAACTGATAAATACAAGTTTTCAAAGTGATGTTAGGCACACTAAGCAGCTGAGACAGCTGAAGAGGTTATGTTTGAACCTGAGTGTCTAACCATATGTAGAAAACCTGCCAAGATTCAGGAGAGAAATGAATAGCTGAACAGTTAGTAAAAATACTTGCAGCACTTAATGGTGATAGAAAATTTTGTTTGATTAGTGGATTACCTTAACTCTAAAGCAATCCATGAAACTCTTCGACTTACCTGAACTCATACTGTTTCCAATGAATATCTCTTACCATGAATTTCTATAATTTTGAATCTTTCCCAGAACTAGCTCCATATTCTCTGAGTGGCTTATTATCTAGTAAACATTTTTTTTTTCTTTACTCTGACAGTGTTGTCAGCTTGATTGCTTGTTCTTTGATATTTTCTCCTATGCTGCTACTTATGCTTGGAAAATTTCCAAGATGTTAGGTATAAGTTACAAAGTTCTTCCAGCCACTCCTCACAATTCAGCCGTGTTATAAAGCATAATTTAAAGTGTAAGTTGGTAACAGCAAGCTGGCATCTGTGCTTGTGCCTTTGTGATTAACTGTTATATACTTCTTATTATATGTGTTTTTCTTAGGTGTATCAAGGTACAACTTCCTCCTGTCCTCCCTCTTAGTCATCTGATTTATGCAGTTAGTTTAGACAAGTCATTCAGGTTTATCTCTGCAGTAAATGGATAAAAATAGATTCTGTCAAGTCAGCTCACACTTGTTAAAGTGAGATTCTCCAGAAAGTCATTTGGGGCGGGAACCCATATTCTTCATTCAAAGAGAAAAATGAGGTCCTAACCAGTAAATGAGATTTGGTCAGTGAACTCTGGATGCTTGAAATTATAAGATGTAAAGACACATTACCAAATTTTCTTTTTTCATTTTTTCCTTTTTTTCTTTCCTTCCTTCTTCCCTCTTTCATATCCTTTTACACCTTCTGCTCCATCTTTGAACTTAGACTCCTAGAATGGTTTGGTTTGGAAGGGACCTTAAAACTCATCTTGTTCCAACCCCCCTGCCATGGGCAGAGATACCCTCCACTTGACCAGGCTGCTCAAAGCCCCATCCAACGTGGCCTTGAGCGCTTGCAGGGGTAGGGCATCCACAGCTTCTCTGGGCAACCTGTGCATCACACCCTAACAGGAAAGAGTTTCACCCTAATATCTTGTCTTGGCCTACCATCTTGAAGCCATTCCCGCTTGTCCTATCACTACATGCTCTTGTACAAAGTACCTCTTCAGCTTTCTTCTAGGCTCTCTTTAGGTACTGGAGCTGGTGACTTACAAACTGGTACCTTTTGGGCACTGGAGGTTTGTACAGTGCACATGGGAATCAGTTTGGTTTTGCTATCACACTGACAATACTAAGTAATAAATTTGAAAATCATATTTGTGTATATATATATGTGTATACATATATACAATGTATATAAAATCAGAGGAAAATGAAATTTTCCTAAGAAGACTTTAGTTTCTTTTATTGGAAAGAGTGCATACCTACAATTATATTTCATATGAAATAGTATGCTCTGCGAGGAGACAAAATAAAGCTAAAAATATACATATTAACTATGCTGACTAAAATGATGCTCAGCCTGACCCATCTAAATGGCTCACACAGATGTTTGTAGAATGGAGAACAGTCTTGACATAACAGACAGCATTACGACAATAACACAGTCCGGGAATGTGGGAAAATAGGACATTTCCTTCGGGCACCATATGAATTCTGGAGCTGTCTAACGTGTAGCAGTGTGCTTCATCAGCCAAGGACACACCTGTGGGAGACTAAAACATAGCAAGTCATAATCTTTGCTGTCAGAATAGAAGGTCACATAGGCAGCAGCCACTGTGATACTGGCAGCTGCTGTTGGGCAACTTGAGGCTTAAAGGTAGCTCAGAATGCCCTGCAACTTTGAATAGAAGCAGATGAAAAAGATTTTTTTTTGCATATTTGTAAAGATTAATTCTAAATCCGTGAGGCATCAGAGTAAACGTGTGTGCTTTGCTGAAACTGGAGTTATTTAATTATGTATTTCTGAAAGGCAGTGAGAAAAATTCAGAGCCAGCATAGGTGATGGGCTGCAGGGTGGGCCCTGCTCGGAAGCAGTGCCAGCTGGCAGCAGTGAGCACACCTGTGAGAGATGCACTCTGGTAAAGGAACTCCTCTGCTTAGTGACAGAGCTCTGGGAGGAGGTGAGGAGGTTGAGGAGTATCAGGGATAGAGAGAGAGAGACACACACAGACTGTAGAATCACACCCTACCTTTCCTGAGACAGCCGCACAGGCAGGCAGGCAGGATGCATAATATAGATGATTCCCTATCCACTCCTCACCTGGCTGAGCACAGTGACTTAAGGCTAGGGGGCTATGGCAACAAGGTCCTGCCCAGTGCAGCAGGTGTGTCTCCCTTGTGACTACCCCACCTTCACAGGTGCCCTGGCATAACAGGTATGAGGCTCTGCAAGTAGAACTGAATAATAATGAGGATGATGGGCCATCTGGCTTGGAGATGTCACTGAGGTTAAGTGACATCCTGTGTCAGACTCCTACTGCTCTCTAAAAATGAAAGCAGGTTGCAGTCAGGTGGGGGTCAGTCTCTTCTCTCAAGTAACAAGTAACAGGATGAGAGGAAATGGCCCCATCTTGCACTGGGAAAGTTTGGATTGGATATTAGGAGAATTTTCTTCACTGAAAGAGTTGACAAGCATTGGAATAGGCGCCTGAGGAAGTGGCTGAGTTTCCATCTCTGGAGATATTTAAAAGATATGTAGATGTGACACTTAAGGACATGGTTTAGTGGTGGACTTGATAGTGCTAGAGCAATGGTTGTACTTGATGATCTTAAAGATCTTTTCCAAACTAAATGATTCTGTGATTCTATGTGTTTGATCACATATTCTTAATATAAATTTACTGACCTAAGTATTGACTTAGTTGCGTCAGTTTAATGGATTTAACCCAAGTATTTTGATACTTAGCAGGTGAAGTTTGACATGCAGCAGAGAGTAATTTTCCTTTGATAAATATTTATACTATGCTGAAAGCTGTGACTGCATGACCAGAATTTAGACAGGACAATCATTGTTGCCAGGCCACTCGCAACCTGCCTGTATGAATTACAAAATGGCACCCAAATATTTATCGGTGTAGTTTGATGAGATGGGATGTGTAGTATAATACTGGGATTGTGTTGCAAAGTTAGTGGACATCTGAGGGGAAGCATATGATATGGAAACATTGGCAAGGCAGCTTGCTTGGCGCATATGAAGGCTGTGAAGCAACAAAACCAAATAGCTGTCATCCCTGTGAATTCCCAGGCAGAGACAAAGCCTTCCTAATTTTACAGGATCAAACTTCATCCCTTGTGAAATGATGATGAATAGGTAGGAACATCTCAAGAACAGACAGACAGTGGAGCTGTGTTTCCATGAGTGTATATAACAAGTAGGAGCCCTGTCATCTGTGTTCTCCACAAAGCAACACTACAAAGGCAGAAACCATTTTTTTGTTCTCCTATCAAAGTGAATGATATTTAGAGACAGTGATAATTCTTTGCCATTCACATATGACAGTTCCAGTTGTAAAGAAATTGTAGGTTTTTTACTCTGTTGGCTTCCAAGTAGCTTATATACCTTGAAATAATGAAAAACATGTTCTCTTTAATGAATTTATAGGGAGAAAATGTAAATGGTAAACCTGCATTTGTCTATATTATTGACATAACCATTTCATATTCCATTTAGGATATGCCTCTACTTAAAATACATAACTAATCCAATACTTTTAATTAATGTATTTTTATTACAGTTGTAGTACCCTTTAAGAAGACCTACCCTTTATATGGACTGAACTTTGCCCTAGGCTGGGGACATAGTTCAACACTAGGTCTGAAAGTTGGCTCTGAGCCCTTTCTAAAATGTCATTATATTGCATGCCAAATGGGCAGATGAGAATGAGAGTGCAAACTCCAAATACTCTTAAAATATGAGAATTTGTCAAAGTGAACTACAGTAACTGACATAAGCATGTGGAACTCTGAGAACGCCACCTTGCCTAATATACAGTTAAAGAGCAGTAGAAGTGTTTAGACTTTGCTAGAAAAAAAAAGTACTCTATACAGTATTCAAAGTCAGAAGTGGACTAACCAAAACCACGACAACTAGTGACAAATACACAGTATAAACCTAGTATACAATGCTCAGAAGTAATGTGCTTTGAAAACTGACAAGTGGTTTCAGGTATGCATCCAGCTGAAATATTCCTTTTAGGACATTTCTTGCCTTGCATATCACCTGCCATCTCAGCTATGAGCTCTGCAGCTCAAAATTTGTGCAGCTGGTTCCCACTTCTTGCTGCTTGGACAAATGCAGGCTCCGGTGAGTGAGTCCATGGACAACTAGCAGATCAGTCTACCCAATTGTTTTTTCTTGAAAACATTGCAAACTTTCCAGCTTTTTACATCTTGAATGCAAGAACCAGATGTTTTGGAATACTAATTGTTTTATAAACAGAAAAACTATAGATGCCTTGCCAGACAGTTCAGTTCTTTCCTTATGAGTGATTATTCAGGAAACAATGAGATAAATACACAAAACATAAAAATAAAGATGAGTTTCCTTTGGGAGTACATAATAGATCTAGAGCCAGCTCATGGAACCAACATACGGCCTGCATGGCAGGGAGGCAGTCTATGTATCTCTGCAAGGAGAAAAGCAAAGGCCCTTCCCCTGATGCTCTTGCATAGTAACAAAGCTGCTCCACACCTACTCCCACTGTTGCTTCCATGTTTCAATTCTCGCTTGTATGGGTGAGATGCCTTAACACAGCAGAGACAAAGTCATGAATCCTCTAGCATGCACTTAACCCAGGACCTTCCAATCCTGGCTGTCTCACCTGTAGCTGTGGAAGAGACCCCTACACTGCCTTTCCTGTGGTCAAAGGATTTGGTCTTTAGAGGTGGTGAAGATGTTAAACTTTTAACCTCTGGAGGAGCCAGGGATTCTTCTTAGCTCCCTTAGTAAGCAGAAGAGTACTGCGCTCCAGTGTTATATTGGGATGAGATAATCCTGTGAGATCTGGGTATCTAATGATCTGCTGCCCTCTGTTCTCTACATATGGTAAATGCAACATTGTGGGTTTTGTCAGGTCCGTGGTGTGATCCTGTGGATGGTCAGGGAATCAGGAAGCTGCACTTTAGCACGAATCTTGAAGTTATCTCAGATGCAGCCTTAGGGAATGTAAGTAGGAGACAAGTTAAGGCGTAGGACCTTGCCTTTCTCAGCCTCTGTATTAGCAGTCTTGTACAGCTGTCTAAGATAACCAAGAGTTGGCCTGTGATGTTCTGCTTAATTTCTCAAGAAAATAGATCCAAATGAATGATGCAACTGTCATAATTTATTTACTAAATTAGGGTTTTTTGAGGGGGAAAGGCTCCATTAGTCTTTGTAAGGCTAGAAAAATTGGCTGAATAACAGTGAGTTTTCTTAAAAAAGGACTGCTTATGCTGTCCTTACCTGCTGGTTATAGTCGAAAAGGGTTCACTGGAGAAGAATATTAGAAGCTTGAAACATCTGGGAACTAAATAGATAGAAATAGGCTTGGAAGTGATGTCTGAAGGCTGCTGTGATCAAAATCTTGTTTATGGTCAAACACATGGGTTTATACACCTTTAAAGCCAAGAATTTCACTTTGTATAAGTGAAATTCTAACAGGTGATTCCAAGAATAATTATTAGTCTAGATCTATCTATTACAGGCAGAGAAAAGAATACTTCTATGCATAAAAATCTTCAGTAATAATAATAATACAATTAAAATTGTTACACACATATTTTTTCATTCCTATCCCCTTTTTCAAGCCATCCCTTATCATTCTACGCATGTGCTTTTCTACAATATATTCTATCTCTCCACATCTCAGGACCTCTGCTATCTTAGCAAGATTAGATTTCTCTATCCTACATCATCATGTCTGTAATAAATATCTCATTTGATGTATATCTGACTGTTACTGTTACCTATATAAAACTATGACTGTATAACACAAAAATAAAAAAGAAAGAAAAGTAAAACAAATCAGCCACCTGGTCAGTTGGAAGAAATCACCAATTTTTCTCCAGAAAACCCAAGCTAAACCAAGCAATACACAGTCACAGACAGATCAAGAAAATTTCAAACAGAGAAAGCCTGGCAAGCCTCAGTTCTGAGGCCTTGCAAAGCTCATGCCAAGTTACCAGCAATGACAGTGCCTATTGCAGTGCTGCAGAGTTACAAGGCTTAGGCAACAATCTGCCAGCCAGTGTTAATGATCACTTGAAGTCAAGTTACCAGCAGAAGAGAGCAAACATTGATATGCTTCAAGGCAGCATTTATATGCATACTAATGGAGAGACTTGTACCTGCTTTCATTTGTTTTCTAGTTCCGAGAGTCTCTGTTTGTGCTGAACAGTTCCCTGGAAATAGGTCTTTTGCTGTGAAACCTATTTCTGCAATTGCTCCCTTTAGTTTATAAAAGAAAAGAGCATTTCCTACCTTTCTTGACTTCCAAAACAGTAATGCAATGAGTCAGATCACTCACCAGGACAGTGTGGGGTGGTATGTGAGTCCATTAGGGGCAGCAGAAATACTATAATTTCCAGCATCTGGAGTTCTGGTCCCACATCAAGTTAGAGCCACCATCCTGGTTTCCCAAACTCAGACGTAAAGATTAACATGTACAACAGCTAGTTCCTCTGTTAATTACCAAAAGAGTTTATGATTCAAACTTAAGTGCTCTTTCCCCGGTAAAGTGCTAGCTGCACTTCCAAGCCTGAAGCAAAGGTCCAGAAAATGGGAATAAGAGCTAGGTTTATCTCCAAGCAAAGCTTTAGGGACATCCTGAACAGAATAGGTTCTTTACAACATGGAATGTACACCAGTTGTCACTGACTAATTCCATGTATCCTTGCA
>WEIT01018305.1:0-27408 GCA_013389985.1 Dryoscopus gambensis
CTAAATTTGATAAAGAGTTTGGATACTCAAAAATAATTAAGTTCCTGCAAATTCTACAAAAACTAGAAGCTGAGTACAAAAGAGACATCTATAAAATGCTTATAGGTGAAGGCAAAGAACTTCTAACCAATCTATTATCCATCACCTCATTAATGAAATAAAAACACTCAGCATGTGTGTGTTTGAGTATATATTGTGTTTATGATATTTGAGTACATATTTGAGTATATATACACTGTATATATTCAAAACCTTACAGGACAACCTGCTCTAGTCAGCCCAGTTTGAGGAAGGGGGGTGGACTAAATGATCTTTCCTGACCTGCAAAATTTTGGGATGGGGCGGTGGTGTCATGTGTGTATCTTCAGAGAACCCACACCAAATAGTAGCAAACAGGGATGCTAGAAAAGGATCTCAAGGGGAAGAGGCAGAAGACACCTTTAAAAGGTGAAGGACATAAATCCAAAGGCAATTGAGTTATAGCAGTTATGCTATTAATGATGCTTTTTCTTTGGCGACCTTCAGAATTTCACTGAAGACTTGTCACTTCACTGTTTATGTGCTCTTAGCCGAATCATTTTGGAAATAATCTCTAGGGTTACACACTACACAAATGTCATTACAGTAGTATAAAATGTAGTTTTGATAGCAAAGACCATTCATCTAACCTTTAACACTGATGTAAATGTACCCACATGAGAAGTTGCATAGCTTTTGAAAACACATACTCCTTATTAAATGAAGAAATAAATACAAAAAAGTAGAGATTCGGCTAAGACCTGCCATTTTGGTGGAGGAGAGTATTGGAGAACAAATTCTGAAACAATTGCCAGGGAGAAAAAGTGAGAACCAGTAAACTACAGCAAATGAGGAATTTAGGGAGATGACCAAACTTTTCCAGCCTAACTGAATGCTCCAGAAGAGCCTTGTACAAGCAAAAGAGTAAGAGTGGGGTCTGGAGGATCCATGGCTGAGTCCTCCCCATCAGCAGACCACCCATATGCACATTTCTTGGACAAAGTGTATACTCATTTGTGAAAGAAACTGAGAAAAAGACAAATGCATTGTGTAGCCAACAGCAGATCCAGGGTGGAAGCCTGGTAAGGAGAAAGGTGACAGATCACAGAAGCAGGATTAGTCCCTACTGTGGACATTCAAAAGGAGGCATATGCAAGTGAGTTTGTCATCTAAACTCCTCTTAGAAACAATGGGCCATCAAATCCATTAATTCATGAGGACTGGAACGACCCCACCCTAGCCAAGTTAAATAACTTGGCCACATCAACAAATGGGATAGAAGAAGGTTTCAGAAGCCTAAGAAATACTAGGCTGAAAATCTGTGTCTAGGCAAGGACTAGACTACAGCTCACAGAGCAGTCTAGGTGCTGACAATGGCAGTGACATGCTGTAGCAATCAGAAACTGCACAGCTAAGAAACAGCATCAATGTTGGGAAACATGAAAACCTCACAGAGGTGAGTGCTTGGATGGGGCACAGGATCCAAACAAAGAATGAAGATGGAGTTCAAATTTGAAAGAGTGTAAGGAAAAGCAAATCTTGATATGGTTTGGATTAGCACACCAAGTTCCTAAAACTGCTGATGGACGACTCAGGCACAGTGTAATTAGATTCAGCACTCCTGCAGGAGTAACAGAAGTTGGAGGGTTCACAGCACTGTATTTAATTTTAATAAAGAAAGCAGCATGAAAATATCACAAAACTTTTGCAAAATACTATAGAAAGGAAAAGCTTTGTGGGTAATCTCAACACTATTTAAAAGCACTGGAGTAAAAGGTAAAATGATGTACACTATCAAAGTACTTTAGAAAATACAAGTGAAAACCATATGGCTGAGCAAAATAATAGCAGGCTGTTAGAAGGAAAAAAATATTATTGGGCCTGTTGAAATTACAAAATTATAATTCTGACAGGCCAACTAATTAAAGACAGTAAATCATGCCCAGAAATATTTGAGGAACAATCTGGAAAAGACACAAAAACTAATAATGCCACATTTCAACNACAAACCTTAAAAGAAGATTTCACATGCAAGAAAAGCAAATTAGAAAGCCCATTGAGCACTATCAGTGTCCTACACAAAAAGTTCTTAAAGACACAAAGCAGCCACAGGGTAAGAGTGATGTCATTGCTTGGATATGTAACTTTATGAAGGCCAGAAATACAAAGAAAAAGAAATGGGTAGCACTCCTCCTGGAAACACACTGCCTAGGAGTATTTTGTAGGAATCTCTTCAGATCCACTCTACTGTGTTATCTATAGACACTCTAATTATTCAGCAGCAGGAGCAGAGAACATCATGGCCTGGTATAAATTCATGGAGCAACTGCATCTTCAATAGTCTTGGCACTTCCAATTCCTCTTAGCACAGAAAGGATGTAAATGGGAAAGTTACTGAGAAGGACAGCAAGCATCTTGAAACACATGGAATATACTAATCTGGGGAACCATTAAGACACCTGGACTCCTCAGTTCAGAAGATAACTGAGATACGACAGTAATTTATAAGATAATGAATAACATGAAAATGGAGACAGAACAACTGTTCAGTGCACCTTCCAATTTAATAACCGAGGAAATTAAATGAAGTTTGTATGTGCCAAGTTCACAGAGGGCATTCCTCACTAGTTGTTATTCTTGCTCAAGTACCTGCAACAGACATGAGAAGTTTCATATATTTAAAAAGCAACTGCATGTGCTTTTTTGACTGAAACGTCTTCAAGCAATAAAAAACAAAATCCACCATAGGCTAGGAGAGCATTCTGGGGTCTTTGTCCAGTGAGAATGAAAGTCACTATCCTATTGCGAACAGGAGATTTTAGTTTAAGTCAGTGCAACCATTTGTATATTTTACTGGCATATTTCAACTAAAAAGCATTGGGGTAATGGCCATTTTCAGACACTTTGACAATGCAAGATCCTCTAATTTTGTCCTCATCATCAAAGCTATATTCATCATATTCAGAAGAAGATTTTAAAAAAAGTTTGTGCCCAGCAAAGATACAAAGAAAACTTGGCTTTCATATATGACTAATTCAGAAGACAGACTTACTGGTGATTATTTATATCATCCCAGATTTTCATGAAAATCTGTAGATTACAAATAAATCTCCATAAGAAGTTTCTATTACATAACCAAGCTGTGTTATCAAATTCAGAAGGCATCAAAGGAACTAATCTCAGCTCTTTATATGCAGAGCAATGCTTGGATTATATTTCCTTGGCCTTAACTTTTGGGATAGGTAGGAAAGAGTCAAAGTAGAAATATACGTACAGCACCCCAAGTCTGCACCTTTTTCTGTAACATATGCAGCCTAGACATAATATCCCAGGAAGCAATACTTTAAAACCTTCATACATTCTACATTAACAAAGTAAGGCAGTTAAATGAAAGTCCAATATAGTAAAGGTAGCTAGAGGCAAAGAAAAGAGAGCAGCAGGGGGAAGCAAGATATGATAGTATTATATATCCCCAGTGACATGAATAAATTTTTTTTGTTTGCACTTAATCTTCATATAGCCTTTTTCCCCAGCTCTGAATTTCATTTATCACTGTATGCTGATAAGCTGTCAACAGTGGAAACACTTTCATATATTTTTGTGCAAGAACAATAAAAACATGACCCTTATTAAGGCTTCTCAAAAGGGGAAAAAAACCTAAAATGAAACAGTAATTTATATTATTCTTATTTTCCATCAAATAGAAAGGGAATTTGTTCCACAGAAACAGCATATTTGAAGTTTCCCTTGGGGCAGGAGGGGGAATGTTACTAAAGCAGAGACAAAGTGGTTGCTTTGCAATATGCCATAAAAGGTTAACCAAAGTTTGAACAGTAAAAAGTTAACATAATACATGTTTTACGAGATGAGAGAAAAACTGAAAAGAGTTCAGAATTATCTTTTGGGGAGATACAGATATTGCTATTTTAATAAAGCTCTTCATTAGGAACACCTTCTGAATCAAAACAATTCTTTCAGGAACATGAACCAAAATCTGCCTACAGAGCAGAACAATATCTGTAACAGAATTCACAGTTATTACCATTTTTTAAAAGAGGTTAATTTAATAGTTTTTCTCCAATGCAAAACAACAAGAGGAACAGAATTTGAAGAGTATCTGGGACTCCCTGTGTGGCACTTGGGAGTAGAAGAAAGAACAAAATCTTTGAACAGTTCTCATTGCTACGAAGAAATTTTTGCTGAAAAATTAGGCCATGCACTGAAGCTGTTGGAGAATATAGACTGTTCACCATCCCAAGATCTGTAGGCTAACTGTTGAGTTCCATGGTGACAGCTGAGAAACTGCATTTACTTTTACAGAATACCTTCAGAGACGAATTCCCAGAAAAATATATAGAAAGTAATTACCTTTAGTATTGCAACACTGCCAACAACCAGTATTTCCTTTAACATGTTTAGTAAACAAATTCCTGGGACAGATAAAAATACTTTATCTTTAAGCAGTATTGGGTCTTCTCAAAGCTATGCAATAGAGGTTTCTTAACATATCCAGGTCAGTGTCATGTATGAGCATATCTGCATAATCATGTCACTGTTCACAGGCTGTGCACACTCCAGTATTTGATTAGCAGGTGCACACTGTGTACCCACCTTACAATACATGCAGACATACAAATCTACACAACTAACCAAAAGAGAGCTTTCAAGAGTCTTACTGATTTGCATATTATCTTGCAAACACAGCATGTTAGGCAAACCTTTTGATTTTTAGCTGCTAGATCTTTTAGCAGGTTCTTTTAGCCCTCAGGACTGCTACTCAGACAAGGCCTCATAACACCTTAGGATGGGTTTTGATGGCACATAATCACCTCTGGCTAGATGGCGGCACCTATAACCAGTCCTAGAAACTTTATTTTTTCCACTTAGAAAATCAGTCCAAGAAAATTTGTCTCAATAGAGCTTGTCCACATTAAGAGCCTTCATATTCTGAAGGCAGGCTAAAGAATGAGAAACTCTGCAAAGTACTGAAGTCCCAAGGGAGAGCCAGGTACATCCCACCCAGCCATTCTTTCAGCTGCTGCCAGTGACACAGCAGGCACTGGACAGAGATGCTGTTGCATCCACCATTCCCCCATTTAGCAGAAGCATCACCTTGCCCTTTGATTTGACTTGAGACAGAAGAAACTTAACCTTTCCTCTGCAATGGCTGCTATCTCTAGTTTCTAGTTTCTAAGCAAGAATCATGACATTTGACATGTTCCTGGGAATGATGGAACTTACCAAACGTTGAAGCTTACACGTCCAGCCCATAAGGGCCACAGCACTTTCTAAAAGGACAGCTGTGATGTTAAGACATCCTTTTCCTGTTCACAGTTACTCACATCCCCATAGCAAGGTATGTATTAATTATTTCTCCAAGGCTGGGATCAGCATCAATGCTAATGTTAAGATGCAAAAAGTACAACGGAAAGAAGGCTAGGAATTAGTTGGAACAGCTTCAGCTTCCCTTTAAGAGTCCTGGTCCCCAAGGAGTATTAGAGAACTTATGGAAGCACTGATGGCCACAGGCCAGGGCAGAGCATAAAACAGGGCATAACACATGAGCTCATCTTCCATGGTTTAGGCCTGTGCCGAGTCTCTGAGGGAAGAAGACAGGAAGAGAGCCCCAGGAGCTTGCCAGCTGGCTGGCACACATGGGGTGTATGGGCTGTTCACGTTCCAAGCAGGGGCAGGTGTGAGTGGGGGTATGTGCACATGGATGTGCCTACACACGGAGTACGTTCGTGTGTAGGCTGACCCAAGGGAGCGGTCAAGAATGGACAAGGAACAGCCCTGTGCCCACCAAGCCAGAGCTAACACAGGAATTTTAGCAGGCCTTTGAAAAACAGCCCAATGTAATGAGTGTGTTCCATTACTGTGATTTAGGTAACAGTTTAGAAAATGCTGTCTTCCAACATCAGTTTCACTCCAAGAACTTCACAAATTACCGTAATGAAATTTGTTGGAAAATTGTGCTGACACACATGACCACCTTTAAAAATTAACTGTGTTAAACATCCTCAGTGTTAAAGATACTTTGTTATTCACATACATCATGTTGTTCACAAAAAAAACCTATGGAAACAACTTTAAGGGAAAGAGGGTCTGTTTATTAGAAGAAAGAACTCTTGATGAAAATACACAACTGAGCTTCATGCAGTGCAAGCAACACTCTAACAACTGTAACAACAGTTACTCATTTTAGTAAAATTCTCGCAATTATTTCTGTATTAAGCTTTAGTCCATGTACACTACCCACGCATTGTTTGTAACCATTTGGTTATAGCCTACTTTAAACAAGAATGTGTAATATACAAGATGGCAAGGATCTGCACGTGGAATTTACTTAGATGCCCTAAAAACTGGGATTATGGCTAACAAATAAATAAAGTTTTGGACTATGTAATCTCCATCACCAGTCAGATCAATTTAACCTACCTGAATAAATGCTCAAGACTCCCAGGACTCTTGCAACATCAACTAATGTATTCACTTGGGAGTCATTTTTGTATGTGAAGATTTTATTGAGGTCATAAAACCCACTTAATTCTGACTTGTGTTTGGAGATAACCCGATGCTTACATCACCACCTCTTTTAAAAATAAAACCAATTTTAGTTCTACTCACAGACCTACCAGCTTTCACGTGTTCCAAACAATAGCAAAAGCAGCACAGTAATTGTGTGAGAAGTCAGGAACAAAAAAAAAGAAGAGTGAAAGGAAAAGAGGTATCATTTTACAAAGAACATCTATGCTGAGACTCTTTTTAGAAAAAAAAAGTAATCAAAAAAACCTAGTTTTGCCTGACATCAGTTTTTAGTGACCTGATTCTCTTTGGAATGCAGAGTCTTAAAAGGTAACTTATCATGTGCTCAGTTCTCCTCTCCTTTTATCTAATAATACATACAAGCAACAGTCTTTTGAAACTTTTACAGAAACACTGTCAGGTACTTAGCTCCTGCTGAAGACAGAGTATTGAACTACACAAAAGAAAATCAGCATGATAGAAGTTATATATGCCTTAACTTTTGGGGATAACAAAAAGGCAGGAATAAATAGCCACAGTAAAGAGGGAGTAACACAAAAGAATGCTCGCAAACAAAGAACTCTTACCAAATACAAAAAGATACAAGGCATACTTGAAAAAAGTTCAGATCAAGCATTACAACAGTTGAGGGCATTCCAAATTCTGGTTGAGGTGGGTTTTTTGCCTATTACAGATAATATGTAATTACCAACAAACTTCATTAATAATTGATACATGATAAAAAGCTTTACACCAAAAAACATATAAAAGCCCCACCCTAGGTAACCTTACACATTTAAAAATGTATCATTAATTGTATTAATGATTATATTCCTTTAAATAAGGATTTTGACAATGCCATCTTGGCACACAAGATCAACAAATGTGTGGCTCCAAACTTCAGTTAACACATGAACTAGTCGAATCTCTGAGAAAAGGATGATAGAAAGTGAAGAGAATACTTCTGTTAAATTTAATGTGTCAATAAACAAAACAAACAGGTAACTATTATTGTTCTAGTCAACTTCACATTTAGGCCTCAAGTTCCACCAAAAGGTAGTACGCCAAAGACAATTGAAGGAGTCCATGCAGGAGGAATCGGAGAGGAGATTACCAGTTTTTTTCTTTGCTTTAGTGGTACCTAAATGGGTTTTCTCCTGCACCCCAATGGATTGTATACCCATCCCACTCTGGATACCACTAGTCTCCAGCACCAAGCCATCTCTCACCTAAGTACTAGTCCTGCAGTGGCACAAGTAAAAGGGAGCTACATATTCACTAATCTAGGATATTAAAGTGTGTGATGGAGACAGCTTTCTTGTTCTTCGGAAGAAACCCTGAGTGGTACTCAAATCACAGCTCAAAAACTACAAGCTGATAGCAGACATTTCTCTTGCCAGCATTTCTATGGCATCTTATATAAGCAAATTATCTGGATTTTTCTAGTCTCTTTTGTTGTGTTCCAGACTTTGCCCCAGATAATGAAGAGCTGACAGTAGAGTTGCCTTGCTATTTCAGTCCTACTCCTGAACAGCTGGTGTGGAAATACAGGCAGCAAACGCTATTACTCAGATAGGGCGAAATTACATCTTATAATTCAAGTCATTGTCTTTAAAACAAACAAACAAACAAAAAAAATCAATAGGCTATTTCACTGTCAACTAACGAATCACTGAATAACACCCAGAAACTTAATTACTTCTCCCTATTAAAATAATTTTAACCAGCGCAGAAACCAGGATTTCTCCCTCTGCCACACACTGCTTAAAAAGTGAATCTGCAGCAACAGAAAGGGGAAGCCATACCAACAGCAGGACTCCCAAGAAACCACGCTGAACACACATCAAGACTTCCTAGAGATGAGCTCCTGAACAAGAGAAGGTATCATTTGTCCTCACAATCACAATTTTAACTAAAATAGTACTCTCCAGACCCAATTTATTGCAAAAAATAATATTTAGAACAGTATTGAAGTGTCGCCATCTGTTACACGAAGCCAAAACCAGGTATCAAATCCAGATTTTGTATTAAGCACTCAAACTAAGACAAGGCAAACCTTCACCACAATAACCACCATGGTGCAAGGTTATCATAGTAAGAGTGCTCAACTTAAACTTTTCTTCACAGTTGGATGTCCACTCCAGAAGCTTCAGATTATATGGTCTCACTCAGTCTTTTCAACCATGAAATCTAAACTGACCAGTCAAGTACAGCCTGTTGCACCAAGACTGAGCTCCAGAACCAAATGCAAACATGACACTCCAAGCCCAAGAATTAAATAGTAAAAAAATCCAGAGGCCTTTAGGCACATCCAGGAACTCCAAAATTTACAGAAAGTGACTCTTAACACTCAGTTCCTCCTATGTCTAAGCTCTGCATGACTCTCTTTGGTTGCTTCCCACAATGATGAAAGCAGCAGGCTCAATTTGGGAAATAGCCCAGTAACAGTCACTAGAAAGAGCATCTATTTGGACTTCATAAATTGTTTTTTTTTCCTTTTTAGGGTTCCCCCAATTTCAATACCAAGCTACTCTACTTAATTTCAGATTCCTTCCATTTAATGCTTAATTCAGAAAGTAAAGTAATTTGGTAGGAAATGAGGCAACTTATATCTATTCTCACTGCTGCTTCCTCCCAACTTGAGTGTGGATAAATAAACATATAAAGTCGCTCAAAGGGAAAGCAGCCCCCAAACATCCACTGCTTCAGAACACAATCACTTCTGTCTGCACTGGAGAAGTGTGTCCCACCACAATTCCATAAATAGCACTGTCATGTGCTCTATTTACTGCTATACTGGCACAGCCCACACAAATCTCCTCAAACACAGGTGCTTGCCTGAGTTTAGCAACAAGTGCTATATCTATCAACTATGTGGGAGAGAGGCCACTGTAATTCCTTTATGAAAAAAAAGAAGAAAAAAAAAACCAGAACCAAACCAAAACACAACGCCCCCCCCCAAAAAAAGAAAAAAGGAAACCAAACCGACAAACAAAAAAGAAAACAAAAACAACAAAACCCAAAACCAAAACAAACAAATAAATTACAAAAAAAGAAAAAAAGCCAACTCAGATACTTTTGCCCAAGCAGGTAAGAAAACCAAATGAAACCAATATCAAAAAGAAATAATCAGATTTATTTCCTGAAACAATACCTTGCTCCTATGACAACCCTCCAAAGCATATATGTGGTGGTGAAAGGAGTATCTTCTCATATAGACTCTTTCCTTTACAATGTAGATTAAGAGTGTTTTATAAATTACTAGTCCTAGAAAAGACTCCTTTTAACATCTGTAAGTCATTTAGACATGCTTTCTGCATAAGGACAGTTAGACACCTCACTGCAGACTCAAAATCAAAATTTATGCTCATTTATTTATAGCTGAGTTACTTTAAGGCTTTGATCAAGATCGAGCAATAGATATGAAAAAATATTTTAAAAGAGCTATTGGTTTGTCAGTTGTAACAACCACCTCAATCCAGGCAATTCAAACATCATTTTTCAATTTTTCACATTTCTAATGTTCTGAAATGCTCAGTGTAAGGCTCAAAAGTAACATCTTCTTATTATAACTTGATTTCAATAGCTTGCAAGAAGCAACATTTTTCTCAGCTCCGTTTTAACAGCTTTGCTGATGAACACAGCACACAAGAAAAACACAGCCGTGAAAAATGATAAAACAAGCCACTTGGATAGACTCAGCATCTTGGTTCCTGTGAAAGCGCTGAAAGGCATAAGAAATGAGAGATCTCAGAGAAAAAGCATTGGCTTGTGATTATAACTGCGAGTAGGAATACAACTGTGGGGTACGTTTCAATTGTAACCCTGTCCCTGTTCCTTGCTCCTTTTTCCTTAATGCAAGGACAGATGAGAAATCTCCAAAGTAGTGGCTTGGCATCCTCCACACTGCCACAGTATTGCCTTGCCCAATGCCCATCTGCCACTGCAGAGGGCACGGTGAGTGTCTGGCAGACTTGAGAGCTGAAAGATATCTTCATTTATATATTTTCTAGGACATAGGATATTGTCTCCTACATACCTATGCATTACTGGTGCACCCATTGGTGCTCAGATTGCACAACTGCTTTTTTTAATCAACAGGAAAATACTGGCAATGCTGAGTATTTCACAGGAGGAAAAAAGTAAGACAAAAAATATTATCAAGGACACTTAAACTAGGAAGAAAAATATAACAGAGCAGGAGAACCTCCTCTTTCACAGCTATGAAAGATACAGTGATCTGTTTGCATCACCTTTCTTATTCAGCAGAGACAACCTACATGTTAATGGCAGCTAGAATCCAGGTCCAGTGCAACTCTACTCACACAAGCTACTCTTTTCCTTTGCCCCTCAAGAAATTATTAAACCAACAGGCAAGTAGTTAATTTCTGAGGCACTCACACCATTGAGAAAACAAAGAAAACAATTCCCAGATTCCAAAACATAAACATTAACTTGATGGAAAGAAAAACCTAGTTTTCTAATGTGCTACACAAGGTGATCTAACATTTGAAGAGTGCAGCTCTTCAAATCCATGTCATTCAGGATATAAACTTGAACATCGCTGGAGTTACTTTAAACAAACCAATTCAGCTTATAAACACCAAAATCACGTACACACACAGCTTGTCACTGTGGGAATCAGGTACGTATTCTTTGCCTTTGCAGTAGCTCTTTTTATTTTTCCTTCGTACACCACAGCTTTTTAGTTGACTTACAGAGGCTGGACACCCCCCAAAAAATGATAAGGAAACATCATTTCATTCTGACAGTTACCTTTGTACATACTCTTTGAGAAGTTATTTTTAATTCAAAAGCTGCTCTGTAATCTATTCAATTACTGTACTCACCAGCTCAAAAGAAAAAAAATATGAACACAGAAGATACAGATTACAGATGTATGGAACATGGCAACCACTAAATGTCAACATTTTAGTTGTCAGATCTTGCTTTGCAGATGTTTACTTACAAGTCTCACTTGACTAAACAGGAGTTTCTGTAAAAATATGTTTCCTTTCTCTTCTGAGCTGTTTTTTCCTCTATTTAAAGGGAGACATGTAGCTGAAATTATTTAGCATCTATGTGCTTTATATACTATCCAAAATTAAGCAGTCATTTTTCTATAGGGAAAGAATACAACAATCATGTGCAAGCATACTTGCGCATCTGTTATTTTGAACATTTTTTTTGTTTTTTGCTGCAGGGTCCAAAATCCCCAAATAATTATTGCAAAGGCCCACTTCAATCCAGTTGTATAAACACAAATAAGCCTAAGATAACACCCCAAGCACCAAGAGTAATGACGGAGGTGGAAGAGATAGTTTAGTCAGGCATGAAATTGATTTTATAATAGCAAATATCTGTTGCTTTCCATGTGGTAAGTAAATAATTCTAAAGAAGAGAGTAAAGATAATAAAAAAAATAATCATTACCTGCTCCTACTAAATCAAATGAAAGAGAGAAACTTGTTCTCACATTGACCCTGAAACCTGTTTAATAGCTAATTTAAGCAATTACTCCTAGCATTATAAAATCCTTAATCATCAACAACTTCAGAGGCAGAGGAGACTTTTTTTTTAACTTTCTTCAAAGTTATTAGCATTTTATTTAAATGAGAAGTTTATGTCAGCAGAAATTTCACCAGTAGTCACTACGCTGTTAACCACCAACACGAATCCCAAATTTCAACCAGTCTGGTTAACAGAAAATATTCTTCACAGACTTTACCAGATTTGACTACTCAGCAAAAGAAGTATTACAGTGTTCAGTAATTTCAGCCCTTTTTTAAAAAAGATTTCTGTACAACACTTGAAAGCCCTAAAATGGACTTCTTTCCTCCTATTCAGAAACAAACTTGATAGCCAAAAAATCCAGTATTATTGCAAAGCAGCTACAAAAAATCCTCTTCTGGACCTCTCCGCACCAGCATCTGGAATTCTGCACTCCTTCGCATGGCTCACTCTTCTAAGCTTACCTCAGTTACTTTTCTCCTCGGCTGCAAAGCCATCTGACACAGCCTCAACTTCCATTCCTTCATTTGTATGTACCAGCCACAAACAATGTTTTAGTTTTAATCAAGCTTTATTTTCAGCAACTTTTCATAGCCTTTTAATAGCAACTAGTTCTCTAGTGCCATTCCTAGTGCTCTACTGGAGTTAATTACACTGCTGTTTTGAACACTGATCATTTTCAAGTTACTAAATGTTGCTGTGCTGTAACAAGACACAGAACAATAACCGGAACTAATGGCCTGACCATTATGAGGTGTTCAGCTTAACAGTATATCCAGCCATAAATTAGATAACTAAAAGGTTAACAAAAGGCAAAGGCAACTTTATTAAACTTTGCCTTGCTATTTCTGCCTACACTTGAAAACCCAGAGTACTCTTGAGTAGATCATTAAGAGATAGAAATACAGTATTAAAAACAAGAAAGAAACCCAATTCAATCCTATTTAGGAAAGATCTAGAGCAATTTTGAGTTGAGGCAGGGGAAGCCCCCAAATGAATTCCAAGTTGGAACAAATGACCACATTCCTAAAACAGAAATGCTCAAAACACTTGTGTTTAATAATGTTGTCTTATATCCAGTTCAGAATTGAACTGAATTTAATACATACAAGTAATTTTGGAAGACTCCCTTTAACAACCTCCACGTCTTCAACCTAAGTTATCCTCAATTATTTCTAACCTATTATCTTATTTCTTCACTTATCAGGGTCCTCTTTCTTCTAGATTTTGCCAGGTTATACAAAAAATACACATACTTTATTTTACATATCAAATATAGATATCCTCATAATTTATTTTAAAATTCCTATCATCTGGCTCCCTACAGTAGAAAAAACCCCAAAACTACTGACTAATAACCACTTCCCCTAACTTTTGAGCTCAATGACAAGCTCGACAAAAACAAAGTCTTCAAACATATCAAGTTCCTACATATTTTATTAAAAGTAGCATTTTTCTGTTCCTGAAAGAAATAGAAAGGTCCAAAGCACTGATGCTTCCAAAAGAAAGGTGAAAATGAAAAATTTTATGGGAATTATAATATTGTAAAAATAAAACCCAAGGTATGAAATCAAACACATTGCTGAAATACATTTTAGTACTTACGTACTTATATGTATTTTTTTTATTGCCTAGAAAAATAATTTGCCCTCAGCAAACTGTCTTCTTGTCTAGCTGGTATCCAAATTACAATGCTAGCATTTCCCTGATGGTCCAGACTGAATGGAAAAATGCTCAAACAGAAGAAAAGCAATTCCTAGGAAGATGCACAGCAGTCTCTTATCTCTCTCAAGAACAAATGTGTCTTCTGAATTTACCCAGCGGTAAGTGCTACCTAACTCTGCAGACCTCTGAGCTATCTGTAAGTTTTCCATGTTTGGCAAGACAGGTGAAACACAGAAACTTCATAACTCACCTGCTTCTGGCTGGGAAGCAAGATACATGATAAAACCCTAAACACTTTGCTTTTTGATGAAAGTGTTAGAATGAGGTTCCTATCAATAAAAGCTCATTCATCCTTCATAAAGAGTTAAAACTCACTAGTAGCTGAAAAGCTAGTATAACACTCACATTTTTGTGACTGATTACTTGGACTTGTATATCACTGTTTACTTTATAAAGCTAAATAGAAGAAATCCTAAATTTAATTACCATCAACTTTATATTTAGATAATTTTTTTCTGAAAGACTGACTAAGTACCTGAAACTCCTTATGAAGTGCATTGTCATTCCAAAAGCTATCACACTACTCCAGTATCCAGATGTTAAGGGAGCAAGGATAACCTGCCACCCTTTCTGCAAACAAAGAGGATAGAATATATTCAATTTGCTACCCATTTAATAACTATATTTCTCCCTCATTCTCCTTTTCTCTCAGGAAGAAATGTTAAAAGAGACTATCACATTTTAAGAGAAAGACAACAGCCTCTCCTTGGTGCTCTGACTTTCTGTATCTGACGTGTATTTATGCACAAACACATGCCTTCTACCTGTTTAAAAATACTCGAGAAATATCCAGGTAGGAAGGTAACCTCAAAACTGTACACAAAAATGAGTAAATTGTAAAGTAGTGTTAGTTGGCAGAGTTTTCTGGCTTGAGTTTTGAGGGGAGAGAAGCTGTGTTTCCTTTAAAGTAAGCTTTAACTACATTCCTGTGCTTTTCATAGCCATCAAGTGGAAGTTCAACACTTGAGACAAGAAGCAAGGGCCAGCACATCAAACAACAGATGACAGGTCTTAGTTTTCAAAGTTATATCCCCAAAAAACTAATGAGTGCAAGGCTATTCCTGGAGCAGATTTGGATAAATTCTATAGTGTAACCTACAGCACATATAGCAGCATCTGGAAGCTGATTGAGGGTGCACCACATCCCCTCATCTAGAGCATTGATAAGGATATGAAACAGGACTGGCCCCAATCCTGAGCCTTGGGGACACACTGGTGACCAGCCACCAGCTGGATCTAACTCCATTCACCACAGCTCTGATCATCCAGTTACCCGGTCAGTTTGTACCCAGCAGAGAGTGCACCTGTCCAAGCCAGTTTCTCCAGGAATGCTGTGGGAAATAATGTAAGAGGCTTCACTGCAGTCCACATAAACAATATCCAGAGCCTCTCCCTCATCCACTAAGTGGATCATCTTGTCATAGAAGAAGATCAGGTTGGTCAAGCAGGACCTGCCTTTTATGAACCCATGTTGGCTGGGCCTGATCCCTTGGCTGTCCCACACAGGAGGCGTGATGGAACTCAAGATGATCTGCTCCACGGCCTTCCCCAGCACCAAGGTCAGGCTGACAGGCTTGCAGTTCCCCAAATCCTCCTTCCAGCCCTTCTTGCATAGGGGTGTCACATTCGCTTACCTCAAGTCAACTGGGACCTCTCCACTTAGCCAGGACTGATGATATATGATGGAAAGTGGCTGAGTCAGCACTTCCACCAGCTCCCTCAGAGTACTCTTGAGTGGATCCCTTCTGCCTCCACAGTTATGGGCAGGACTAAGAGGTGGCAGGTTGCTGTCCATTTCGCCTTGGATTATGAGGGCTTCATATGATAACCTTTTCTAGGGGCAATGAACACCCCCAACACCCACATTCAGCCATTAAGTGATATCTCCTGCAGAAAGCAAGAATGAAGCATCAGGGAAAACTGAAAGGGATCAGCTTTTGGCAGAAGAGCAACATCTTTCACCAGCAATAAATGCATTTTTCAAAAGTTTCCATATGAAACAACCTTTAACTTGCAACTAACTCCTGTTGCCTTCTCTCCTCTCCTTTTAGGTGGCTATGGCATGGCAATAGTTAGAGGAATGGAAACCCACAGACTCATGGAAATGTTCAGTTGAAAAAACATTAAACGTTACTAAATTGAAAAATCACCTACCTTTTTTTCTCAATTACAAACCCCATTCCTAATGTATCTTAAAAAAAAAAAAAAAAAGGAAGGGCAAGTATTGGGCAACAGAGTCCAGAAGAGATTTAATAAGCTGCCATGCAAGTTCCATCAGCTACTTCATTCGTGCATCAACAATCCAGAGAGACACCTTCAAAAATAACTTCTTTAAGGGACAAATTGAACTAATTACTCAAAGTAAAAATACTTGTAATTATTAAAAAAATATTTTATGTATAGAGCTGCCTTATTAGATTAAGAAGTTTAGGTAGTTTGTTCCCAAAGTTAATAACAAGTTCTTTTGGTGTCACTAGAGAATTTTAGACACACAAGACAATTTCACTCTTCCTTAACAACGTGTATCAACTCAGTTCTACTTTGCAACTTTACTTCTTTTACATGTGGCAATAAATCATCTGACTTGTACCCCACCCCCTCCTTTTTTCTTTCCTTTTGTTGTTGTTGTTAAAGAAAATCCACACAGTTTTCAAACTTGATTTTGAGCTCACTAACTACATACCCAGCAAAAGATACTACTAGATCTACAAGCAGAACGAAAGCCCTAGACTATCACACTTCAGGCACAAACCAGCAAACAGCACATGCTGTTCATCTTCTTCAAGCTAACTTGATCATGGAATGGGTCACATTGGAAGGGACCACAGTCATACCTCTTCAATTTTTACTTGTTAAGAGCAAAGACTTCCTTATGCTTTCAATCCAGTTTCTTCTAGTGACACACATTCTGTAGATAGGTCTAACAGAGCAGGCCCAGGGTTCCTCTCAAATTAGAGTCCATTCAAAACCAAGCTTTTATATTTCTGTTCCAATTACATCAGGCAAGTTTCATCTACATAAAATCGGAATGAACTTTCTTTCATAGCAGTAATGAATACCATCATAGGTACTTCTCTACTGCATGAATTTCACTTGGAATTTTTAGTACAGCAATTACAGTCACAGGAAGTGAATTATCCCAGTATCTATCACTTCAGGCATGATGGCTTTACTTACAATAGAAATTACTTCTTTTAATGGGATATTACAGTAAACACATGCCACTAGATTTTCTGTTCAGGGTGCTCTTGATATGATTAAACTGTTTTAATCTTTTATCAAAATGAAGTGATTGCCATTTCACCCCCTCCCATACAAAGGAGCATCTCTGTCAGACAAATTTGAACTTTTATTAACCTCATATATACTCATAACAACCCTGCTTACTGTCCACAACCTTTGCAACATCAGGGATGGGCCCATAATCCTAGCTTGCAAGTTAGGTAAAATACTTACTACAGATGTGTATGAGGACTCAGAAATAAAAGAAGGATCTAGTACTATGCTGGCATTATTGTTAACTCAGGTTTTAGTGGGCAGGGCTTATTTTGATAAGCTAAGGTCTCTCCTCCTTCTACCCATTCCTTAAATTGTTACCTGGGAGAAGGGACCAACCCCCACCTTACTACAACCTCCACTTAGGTAGTTTTAGAGAGCAGTAAGGTCTCCTCTGAGCCTCCTTTTCTCCAAGCCAAACAACTCCAGCTCCCTCAGCTGTTCCTCATAGGATTTCTGCTCTAGATCCTTCACCAGCTTTGCTGCCCTTCTTTGGATATGGTCCAGTAATTGATATGAGGGACACTTCAGCCACTAAACATGAAAAAAAGCACAACAAACAAAGGGCTAAGCTTCTCCAAAATAAGGCAAAACCAGTTGGGAAACAAGACATCAGTGGAGAAAAATTATCAACAGAGCAATTTAGTAAGTGATGTGAGTGCAATAGAAAAGTCTCTTCTGATGGTTTTGTTGCAGATTCGTGCATTGATGGAATGGGCCAAACAAGCAGCATGGATATTGCTTCTTTTAATAGTTTGCTAGAGTGAAATGGTATTTTGCTAGAGGCAAAAAGAACTGAAGAGAAAGAATTAAAAATAAATAGGCCAGAACAAAGCGTATTTTCAATTTCAGTTGCAAAACCAATGTAGCAACAACTTTCTCTTCTTTTAGTATGAAAAATAATTATGGCATATTGCAATGTCACCAACATAAAACAAAGACTGAACACAAGGGTGTTTGGTGCTTGCTTTTTTCATCATTTCAAAAGAAAACTGTTTGCTCTACTGAGAAGTTTCTTTATGTGTAAAAACATGAAAGTAGAAAACCAGCATGTAAATCTGGTCTGCTTAATCTCTATATTTGAGATTCCACTGAAATAAATGAAATTAATCTTCACGACTAATTGAAAACTTAAAGATGTCAAAAATAAGGTTGCTTGCTTCTCTTTAGTATGATTTTATTTACACATGGTTTAGCACTTGTTCCAAAGTGACTGGGTGTGTGCCCCAAAAAGCAGTAGCCTAGGTCATAAAGGTCAAATAAAATTCAAATATTAGACAAATAGATCTACTGATCATAATAAATGCATTTTCTATTTTGTTCCCCGAAGCCCCCAGACACTGGTAACAAACCTTTGGGCAAAACAACCCAGGGGTTGACTACTATTGCTGTTAAGGGTCTGCCAAAGCTTAAGAGAAAAAGAAAAATAATTTTTATTGCCATTTCCTGGTTTTACTTCTTGCCAGGTCTATTAAAGAGTTTTTTCCTCTCTCCACTGCAATATTAACACATCAGTTCTCAGTTCTATTTTTACAGGCTGGAATAAACTACCTCTACTCTTCACTTCTTCTCTGGAAGTCACATACTTTACACATTTTCCTGAATAACATTTCCTCTTTAAAGATGAGTTGTTCAGTGATATGAAAGAATCGATTTCGGAGGTGGGACTTGAGACTCATAACTTTTCCTTACCAATGTCATCAACATCAGCTCTGTAAGCTCTTGAAATGAGATACTCACCAGTTAAGCATTAAAAAAATGGCTTAGAGGAAAAAAAAGAGTATAAAAGTAGGTACTAAAATTTATATAAATATACTAATTACTATAGGTTAGGATAAATTATCTTGTCTCTTTGTTTCTCCTTTGGAAATCACATACTCCAGACCCTGAGTATTCTTATTTCTTTCTTCTGTATTTTGTTTACCTGTTTCCTCTCTCTTACAGTGCCTAAAACGGGGCAGAATAATTCAGAGGGTTTAGCAAGGCTGAACAGAGCAAAAACTAAACTACTTGTGCCACATGCCTGCAAATGATGATCCTTTTAATATAGACCAATATAACCTGACTTTCATCAAAAGAGCTTGACATCATCAAATAGTGATCAGCTGTAGCTTGTGCTGGTTGCAGCTGGGGTAGAGTTAATTTTCCTCACAGTGGCTGGTAAGGGGCTGTGTTTTGGATCTGTGCTGAACACAGGGGTGATAATAAAGAGATGCTTTTGTTCTTGGTGAGCTGGGCTTATACAGAGCCAAGGCCTTTTCTGCTTTTCCTACTGCCACACAGGCAAGGATGTTGGGGGTGCACAGGACCACTTCTCCAAACTATCAAGCTCCCTTGAAATTCTGAAATCACCCCTTCTCCATCCCAGCAGATGCTCTCACAAACATCCATATAATTAACAAACTTAACTACTGATGTCTTCAGACAGATGAGTCTCAGGACTACCCAGTAATTTCCTGCAAAAGTGGAATACTGAAAACTGTTCTGGGTATAGTTTCCAAAAAATTTTGGACCCAACTTGCATTCCTTTTCTCTGAGCCATTCTTCCCCTGTCTAACTTGTGAATATTCCATTTCAAGAGCTCACTAGAGGTCATGTGGATGGCACCTAATATTTCTTCCCATACCTTCACCAAAACTTGATATGCAAAAGTCAGGTGACTCAATCCCACCTCTGAACTTCTCATTTTTAAAGAGAAAAATATTACTTTACTCAGGATGGCAGTGTTCTACTTTCTCTGTTAGCAGCGTTTTTATTAGATTTACTTAAACACTCAGATTCCCCCAGCTGATCCTATCCACTTTTTACAGTTCATTTTCAGATTTACCAAGGGAACTGGAGGGCTGGTAAGGTCAGTCCAACTTTATAACCTTAAATATACAAGCCAAATTGTATGTAAGTCAGGTCACAGATGGTGTCAGAGGATATCATTGATAAGGTTTTGAGCACAGAGCACATGACATTAGAACATCTAGAAGAGGATCCAAACAGAATTTCATTTTAAGAAACATGTCTACTAAGTACAGCCTTCATTAACACACTAGAGAAGTACCCTGTTGTAAAACAAATGAGTATTTTAGCTCCTTGAATTGTAAATGGTTTTGGGTAGCACTTTCCCAAAACATGAAATACTTAGTTTGACTTCAGTTGCTGATCTTCAGGTCACTTTAATCCAGAAACTTGGAAGATAAATATATACTTAACTCCTGGTCTCATCAAAAGCCTTTAAGGTGAGTAAACACATTTTGAAGTCTGAGCCTCGGTGCCTCTGATTCTCAAATCCCCATCTCTAAAATTGTGACAACTTTTCCTTGTTATTCCCCATTGTATGGGGGCAAAGTATTCAGATAAAATGATGACAAAGACTAAGCAACTGCATCAGTTTGATTTTTGTATTTTCCTTTATAGATTTCAATACTTTTGAAATGTTCTTCCCCTAGTAGTACTTTTTCATGCAATGCAAGATATATATTTGTACACCTTTGTTTCTGAAAGTATTGCTCTTAACGCTGGCACAAGTGCAGCAGAAACAACAGTAATCAATTTGATTTGGCCTTATGAAACAAGTGTCATTTTGATAAATGATCCTAATTAAGTTGATATTTCAGGTAGAAAGTGTATTGAGTTAATGTGTTGGCATCTCTAGTTATAGTCAGACAAGTACAGATGTTGCAATAAAGCAGCAGTAGTACATTATTAACTTTGCAAGTCAGTCTGCATTCACAAACTTTGATCAAAGCCACAAAACTCAGCAATTGAAAGAAAATGCTGATTTTAAGTTTTAATTATTCAGCAACATACACAAGTAGTAGTCCCAGGAAGTTTCAAAGCTATAGGTCATTCCTTGATGATCCCTCTCCGGCATGGAAATGATTAATTAGTATAGCGGCAGCACAGTTGTTTAGAAAACCTTGCTCAAACACCAAAAGACAAAACCTGTGTTTCTTCTCTTTTACATAAATCTAATTACCGAGTGTCCTGTTAAGGCTAAAAGACATCATACATTTACATAAACCTAATTACCAAATGTCCTGTTAAGGCTAAAAGACATATATTTACATAAATCTAATTACAAGATGTCTTGTTAAAGCTAAAAGACATCGTATGTTTATGCATTACGTTCTTATGCTGTGCAAGTCTTTGATACGTGGCTCATGGTTGGGAAATACAAGTTTAGTTTCCATTTAGCAATTGTAACAGATAAAATAAACACTAATCATCTGCTCTGAAGTCAAAGCAGTCTTGTCTTTTCCTCATTTTTCTACTGAGTCCTCTGTAGCTCTAAACCAATTTATTGTGCTTACCAATTTGTACAGACTTGCAGCTACATTTCCTAGTAAAACCTAAATCTCTTGCAGTAAGGGAGCAGCTCTGCTACCTAGCTAGGACAAGCAGGCATGATGGAGCCAGGTAGGTAACCACAAGCACCAGTGGGATGCCATGCAATTCTGTCACTGCGAGTTTGTGGCACACTACACAGGCTGGAGCTGACTTCTGAGGTAACAGCCTCCTCCTCAGACACTGCAGGGCTACACATCCACTTCTGGAATCACCATGGAGCTGCCAGTCTGCGGTGCTGCAAGCAGTGGTTGAACTCCAAGGTTCCTTCCCACTCTCAAACGCATCTTCTTGGAAACACTTCCAGAAGCATAGAGACTGAAAGGGACAAAGTGCTTCCTACCTGCAGCAGGTTTCAAAGGAGTTTGAAGAACCATGCAACAGCTCCACAGTGACTCAAACCCACAGCCCTTTGGAAATTGTCTTACCTTCTTTTATCAAGTTTGGTCTGCTAAAAACAAGCATGTAAGGCTGAAAATACCTTCTGAGGTTTCTTATATCCAATTACCCATCTCCTCAGGGGTTTCCTCTAGCAAGACAGCTGAAAGAAGTGGTTTCTCATATTTTTTTCAGATCCACAGAAAGGTTCCCTCTGGAGAAAAATATTCTGTTCTTGATACCTACCTGTCAAAAAATCAGGATAGTCTCCACAGGTGTTTACTCCAAAGAAATAACCTTGACATTAGATCAGTCTACTTTTGTGTTGTAGACCATGAGGCAGGGGGGATCAGTCACCATGGTTGTAACATCTTTCAGGCTGACACATCAACTGAGACAGTCTAAAAATGGATGTACCATGGGCATGACAACGGACGAAAATTACTTCAGGCAGCCATGCCTCTGTCAAACTCAGACACCTCAATACAAACACAAAAAATAATAAAAAACTGCACACCATAGAAAAATACATACTTCCATACTGTAATGAAAACAGCCAGGAAAAAAGGTCAGAAAAGAACAGTTAATTCAGTTGGCTACCACAGTAGAACACTCTTCTCTGTTCACAAGAGAATGGAATATTTAGGCAACATTATAGAAAACAGGGCAAATTGTACACCTATTTCCTTGATGAAAGCATATAATTAGTAGCATTGCCAGTCTTAAATTAAAAAAGAAATTATTTATATCCACAAAAGAACCGTGAGAATACCAACAAAACATCACTTCTAAGCATTATTTTTTTAAAAATCCAGTTTTAATTTTCTTCAAATTTTGCCACAAGGGTATCTAACACCATCATAAGATCTTGCTGGATTGATGAGGAATACTAGGAGTTAATAATTTCTCTTACCTCACAAGAATTGTTCCAATGTGGACAGATCATGTAAATCAGTCAAATAAGTCTTAATGCTTTAAGATCACTAAGCACTAGCACTAGAACCAAAGATGTTACCTCTCACAAGAACATAAGCAGTCCTAGCAAATGACTAGGTGCTCTGTGGATTCAGATTCCACTCTTCAGAGATCAGTTCATGCTCACTCTTTCTATGAGATAGGGAACTACAAAGAAAAATAATACAGGAAGCTTTGTTCAACAGCACCAAAGCTTTGCAGGTGGTGCCCCATAAAGTTACCTACAGTGTTGGTATAATAATAGTAGGTAAAAGGATTTCCAATAGTCTCATTTACAAAGGTGACTCTACCTGTCAACATCTCTTTGTGATAAAATAAAAAATTACTTTGAGATACCTGATGTTTCCTAGGCATCAAAGATATTTCTTGGAGCTTTTCTTAGAGGGACTGATCAGGGTTGTAGCGTTGTTTCCTGCAAGAAGGAACAACCAGGTTCTGCCAGTGGTAAGACTCCACTGCTGATGCAGAGAATTAAAGGATTATCACCATGAACCACAGCACTCAGCTGGTCAGCAAACTAGCTTGAGTGTGCAAACAAGCACGGCTTGAGGGAAGCATGTCATGCAGGTGCTGATCTGGAGACTGCACCAACTCTACCAACCACTCTTACACAAAGAGACCTCTAACTGTTCTCAGGATAAGTATCTTCATTCTTCCCCCACCAGAATCAGGTTCCATAGTCACCTGACGCACACCTTTGCCTGGCCCTGATACAGAGACAGTGCCAGTCTGCAGTGCTGAAGTGGAAGTCTGGCAGGAGGGAAGCAAGAGTGCTTAATCTCTGCCCAGTGCCAAGGATACTTTACTGGCATAGTTGCCGTGAGTTTTGCAGATACCAGCTGGCTAAAACTTCAGATGAAGAGTATTTTTCCCTGAACTGATCCACCCAAGTTAGAGTTGGAATCTCTCTTGTGAACTACGCAAAAATACAGGTGCTGACATCTATCTCTGAACTTCCCTGTCTTCACTGAGAACACCCAAGAGAGACACAGAGCCCAATAAAGAAAATGCATGCAGCCTTCTGTGGCTATCTGTAAAGGAGTTAAAACAGTGTCTAAGACATCAATAGCATCGAGGGGTCTGATACTTTGCCTTGATCACAACCTGGATAACACATTTTCAGAGTGAAAGGGAACACATTTTCTGCTCAAGGAAGAACAAAAAAAAAAAGAAGAAAAAAAAAAAGGATACTAGGGCTACTTCCTAACATTATTCTAGTAGTAAAACTACTGAAGACTACCACTGGGATCATGCACTACCATGCATTTGTCCTCAGGTGGTACTGCAAGAGGGTACCCTGAATCTCAGCTGGGCCCAGAATTAGCTGGTTTGATTTCAGGTTGGGATATATCCATTTATAATAAAGTGCAAATCACAAGGGAAATACACAGTAAACAACTGTTTTGTTCACTACAAAAATAAAAATTACTGAACTCATAAAGATCCACAAGAAAAAAGTTTCTGTATCACAATCACACCTTAATCATGGATAAATCTTTTAAATTTTAAATATTCCTTTGCACACACTGCATATATAAAAGGAACAGAATTCAATACCAATAACATTCAATGCTTGAATAATCCACTATTTAGTTTAGTAATTTTGCTATTCTATTTAATCACTTTGCAATGAAAGAAGCATCTCTGCACTAAACACCACTCAGAAAATTTCTAAAAACAGCATATTACTCCCTCTAGACTAAACTTTCTTTTGAATTTTTTTTCCACACCACAGATAGCTAAATGTTCCTGCATTACTGACTTGGAAGCAAGCATACGTAAAAGTTGCAATTCATTTTACTGCACCATCTTGTGGTTAATAGCAGCAGCCACAACAAGAATGATCCACAGCAGCATTGTCAGATGCTGCTGACAAGACCTCTGACCTGCCCCATGCTTTTAGGATTTAAACTGACTCCTTCAAAGCATGCCATGGAAAGCTATCTGTCTCATTCCCTCAGCCAGGTTACAACAGAGGGCAGAAAAGTATGAAATTTCTTAGTTTTTGAGTGTTTATTTGGCTATGCAAAAAGTTTTAAACATCCACAATCACATAGCCTTGTTATCTCACTTCCTCAACTCTGGATTTTACCCTTCCCTTGACTATGGTCCCTACGGACAGCTGTACATTACAAATGCAACAAAACCCTGATAACGTTCAGGCAAACAACATGACAATCTTGTGGCATGTAGCATCAGAATGTGGTGTACCACCTTACACCTTTGCCTCTCAGGTCTGAGAGGGCAAAGCAGAGGTAGCAGTATAAAAAACTTAACGCACAACAGCTCCCTTTATATTCACATCATAGAGAAAACCAGGAGGCATTTGCAAATAGCCACAGGCACTGCCTAAGACTGACTACAGTGGTTATAGCCCCTTCTATAAGCTCCTGTGCTTGTAGAGGAGGCAAGGACAATTTTCATAGGGGTATTATGAGCACAAACACATTTTCAAAACCACTCCCGCATTTTTTATTGTTTTCCAGTATTCTTAGGCCCAACTGAAAAAACAAGACAAGCAGAAGTCTTACAGCTGCATTTATAAACATCTTAATGCTGCTCTTGAAAGTAAATAGAATGTAAAGTACATGGAGCTGTTAAAGGGAATACAGCTATTTTACTATATAGGACAGTGAAGGAACAAAAACCAGTGAACATTTCACTAGATCAGTCGACACAAAGATGAGGTTTTGATGACTATTAATGAATATTCAAATAGTATTTGGAAGGCACTAAGGCTTTGCAACTATATTACAAAAAGCTACATTGTTTAGTATTGTTCAATAAACCACTTTTAAAAACTTTACAAAATATCAATAAAGTATTAACTTCCCAAGGGTACAGAGCTATTAGCTCATTCCCAGCAGTGAATTTAAAACTTCTCATTTCCTTGAAAACCATTAGCCGACAAAATATTTATGCTCAAGCTGTTATAAAGTCCCCTTTACTAAACCTAGACATTTTTTCTATTCAACAGTGACAAATGAAGTAGCTACTGGTATAAATGCAGAAAAGTACTTACAAAATCACAAAAGGGGAAAGGAGGGAGTACCCTCACTACTGATGATATGAAAGAAGACCCCTTAATAAGATAGTTTAAATAGCATAGTTATTCTTTGAAAAGTTACCAACACAGTAAACCCATACAAATAACTTTAAGTGTACTAATACTGATTCAGCAACACTTAAAGCCATCAAAGCAATTACTGGCCGTAGTGGTTTGATGCTGGCCAGATGCTAAGCACCCACCAGAGCCACTTTCTCCCCTACACAGCTGGACAGGGGAGAGAAATACAGTGAAGGGTTCATGGGTTGAGATAAGCATGGGGAGAGATCACTCAGCGATTATTGTCATGGAGAAAACAGACATGAATTTGAAATGTTAATTTAATTTATTCCTAACAAAATCAGAGCAGGACAATGAGAATGGAAATAAACCTTAAAAAACACCTTTCCTCCATCCCTCCATCCTTCCCACCTTCTACCTCCTCTCCCCAGTGGTTCAGGGAGATGGGGAATGGGGGTCATGGTCAGTTCATCACATGTTGTTTCTGCTGCTGCTCAGGGAGAGGAGTTGCTCCCTTGCTCAATTGTTGGGGTCCCTCCACAGGTTGACAGTTCTCCATGAGCTTCTCCAATGTAAGTCTATCCCATGGGCAACAGTATTGCCTAAACTGCTGAAGCCTGGGTCACTCTTCCATGGGGTGCAGTTGTACGGGAACAGCCTGCTCCAATGTGAGTCCCCCACAGGGTCACAAGTTCCACCAGCAAACCTGCTCCAGTGTGGGCTCCTCTCTCCACGGGTCTGCAGGTCCCTGCCAGGATCCTGCTCCAGCATGGGACTCCCACTGGTTTGCAGCCTCCTCTCAGGCATCCACCTGCTCCAGCATGTGCTCCTCCGTGGGGTGCAGCTGGATCTTTGCATCCCCGTGGACCTCCCATGGACTGCAGGGACACAGCTGCCTCCCCATGATCAGCAGGGGAATCACAGCTCCAGTGACTGGAACATCTTCTCTGCCTCCTTCTGCACTGACCTTGGTGTCTGCAGAGCTCTTCCTCTCACATATTCTCACCCTGCTCTTCTCTGGCCCCAATTATGACTGCAGAATAAAACTTTTCTTTTTTTCCTTCTTCTTAAATATGTTGCCACAGAGGCATTACTATCATTTCTGACTGGCCCAGCCTTGGCAAGCAGAGTGTCTGTTCTGGAGCCAGCTGGCATTGACTCTGCTGGACATGGAGGAAGTTTCTGGCAGCTTCTCACAGAAGCCACCCCTGTGGCAGCCCCACTATGAAAACCTGAATGCAAATGGCATTACAGACATCATACAAGAAAACAGATTTTTAAAAGTAAAAGGTTTACCAAGCATGAATACAGAGCAGAGGAAAACAAAAGTCTAACTTTCTTTTCATAAACATATGCAGCTTAATATGAAGCAAAAAAAGGGAAGACAGGTTTATGTGGGAGGAATGATACATGACATACCTCAGTAAGATGTTGTCTTGGTTTGAAAAGACGGATGTCTGTTAAGGGAAGGCAGGAGCCTCCCTTGGAATGGAAGATGCAACCCCCTTCCCTCCAAATTATTATAATTTTGAAAGCAAGGGCTTTCAGGCAAAGATACGGGGAATAGGAATAACAGTTCTTTTACTAATATATATA
>WEIT01018305.1:27635-39257 GCA_013389985.1 Dryoscopus gambensis
TGGGGCCATTAACAGAAGATAGTCTGGAGGGAGGAGGCAGGGAACATTGCTACACCTGGTTTCAACAGCTCATGAAGATGGTAATAGAATACATGGTAACCCAGGACAGATGGATAGAAATGCACTTCTCCACTTGTTACCTTCTTCTACAAGGGTAAACAAATGAGGGCTTGGTTTCATTCACTAATAAAAAGTATATGTACAATTTTATATCTTAACATATTTCTATTTAGGTTCACACCACCATTTAGCTCTGATGAGCACTGCATCTATTTCACATCCAAGTGAACAGCACAATTAATAAAACAAAGTAATTTTACAGAACCTTCTCAATTTAATAAATGCATATTAGGTTCCAATATGGATGTAAAGACAAGATCTGTTACTTTGACTGCTATCTGAGAAATACAATTAAAGCCAAATTTATTGAAAAGCACTTTCAAGTACACATACAGGATCTGATGGGCATACAATTAAATAAATTATACTTTCAGAATAGTAGAATTACTCCAAATTTTAGGTAATGCATTTAACACATGAACAGCCTTCTAGGAAAATCAAACCACGTGCAGGTATTTTCCAACATCATAAAAAACATCTAAATGTCGTTTTACTTGCATCAGTTAAAAGCCTTTTGATCAACTAAGTGGCAATATTGTGTCCCTTGCTAGGTCATTTTTGTCATCTGGTTGCAAATTATTTTTAAACAATACCTAACAAATATGTTGCCTTACTCTTCCAGAATATGGATCAGGGTGAAGAACATTTCCAAACATCTTAGGAGAAGTAAGAGGGGGAAAAAAGTGGAACCTGATATCTAGAATAAGCCATTAATATTATCTTACATCATGGACCATATCTGGTTGGATTTATTATTTTTGCTCTTTTTTTGAAATAAATGCTGTATCCTATTTCTGGTACTCCAAGTCCTACTTAAGACAAGCGAAATCCCTAAACAAAACCCATGAAATGAATGTTCAAGACTGCTGAACAAAAAAAGTGCAGAGTTACTATGATAAAAGAAGTCTGTGCTTTCTTATTGCCACATATAGATGCAAAAACTTGTTCCTGCCACTTTCGATCCTCCCTATCACCCCCTACAGTGATTAGTATATCTGGAAAGGAACAAAGCATCCATGTGGAAGAGGAGAGAGTCTAGATTCCAAGTAGTAACTACACTGAATTAAAACTCCAACTACTTCAGAACTGTCATGCTTTATGACATAAAACTTTCATTATCAAAGAATCCAACGTGAATCTCTTTTTTGCTATGAATTTCAAGCTTCCTCTTTCCTGAGTTTTGATTGCTTATGCTATATATAGGGCATACGATGAAAGCCAACAATAAACACATGGTAATGTATTTAGGAGAATCACAGTCCAGAAATGAATTATGAAAATGGAAGTATATGCACACTATATCAGAATTCATATTAATCTTAACTATCTCCAGAAAGCAACTATCAAGACAAATGACATTCAAATGGGCAAGACATTCCTACTCCTTAATTATTTCTGACAGTACTGAAGGCTTCTTGCAGTGAAAATTTAAGCTTTTTATAGCCTATTAAAGATTATAAATTCACAGTTATCAAACAAGGAAAGGGTCTTCAGTTGCCATACAAATGGCTCAATGAAACTGAAATTGGAATTGCTGTTTAAAACAAACTTGATCTAGATAAACAAAAATAAGGGACTGGAGAAAAACTGGGGGAAGTGTATATATCATTATGTAATTCATCATTTTGGCCTCTTTTACAATACTACATACTGCAAAGCTCTAAAATCCTAGCATCAGAGTGAACTTCAATGCCACACAGAAGATCTAATACATAGAGACTTAAAGGAATTAGAATGGTTTCCATAAAAGATAAATAATAGATTATTGTTGTTTGCTTTTATGTTATTAAAAAATTGTAAGTCTCTGTGGCATGTCTGTGGATAGTTAGATACTCGTCTATCCTCCATGCTGAAGAGGGCAGTCAGTAAAATAAGCCAATAAAAAGTCAACAAAGTAAGTGGCAAACACTAAAAAACATTATGTTCCGTGTAAGTCTTCAGCAATGATTGCCAGAGTTAGTCTACACCAAAACTCGAAGGGATTGATATTAATGGACTTGTGACAATTAGTGAAATATAGATGCCCAAAAGAGTTGAGGAAAAGAGAGAGACAGCATAGCATTATTGCACACTGACCCTGCAGAATCCTTTGAGGTTCGGTTTGGTTTGGTTTGTTTTCCTGGCTTTGCTGCTTGGTTATTTTGGGTTTCTTTCTTTTAAAGGTTTGGTAGTGAAGACATCTAGACAGACCAGAGAATTTCATCCAGCATGGCAAATCTTTTTTTTTCTGTCTGCTTTTCTCCATGCTAGTGTGCATCTTGCCAACAATGACAATTTGCAAACATCCATAAACCAAGCTGCGTATGAGGTATTAGAAGGCTTCAAATTAGAAAAAGGCCACTAAAACTATAAGCTATCCAGCATGTCTGTTTTGAACATCACCAAATCAGAAAATAATTTTGGTTGGACAGGACTCTGGAAGTCTCCTATACCCAAACACCTGCCCAAAGCCAGTCTGATCAGATGGCACTGGGCAGTGTCCACTCATGAACATTTCCAAGCACAGAGACTCCAACACTGAATGAGACATCCCAGTCCAGTATTTTGACCATCCATGTGGTTAAAAAAACCCCCAAACCCTAAGATTCCTACTCCCCAGACATACCATTTCATATGCTTCCCTAGCTGCCAAGCTCTTCCAGAGGTTGCCACAGCCTCATGCTAGCTGCCCACAGGGAGGCACCCCAGCAGACAAGGTGACTCCACCAGCAGGCAGCACCACGGCTGTGGCTGTCCTGGAACCACAATGTTGCTCTAGAGGCCTCTCAACTCCTGCTTCCCCATCTCGCCAACCTGAGCCTCCTTCCCTTCTTGCCAGCCTATGGGCCCACCCTAAATACTGGCCACTTACTTGACTTGCCCCCACTCAGGCACTTGCATCCCCTCCAAGGCCAAACCAGTGCCTCACACCCACTGCTTGGCACACCTGACTGCTTCATACAAGTCCTGGGAATTTTTTCTTTTTCTCTGAGGTAGCAATCTTGAAATATAAAGAATGTACACAGTAATAACAGCAATATCTGTGTAGAAGCATCTCCCATCTTCAGAGCTCTGCTGGCAGAAATGAAACCCTCAGAAAACCTCAAGTTGTCTAGAAAAGCTGATGGAGAAGACAAAATGCATTCACTAACACTGGCCCAGGCAGCAACATAAAGGGGATGAACATCTCAGGAATATGAGCCAACACTCTATGGAGAGCCAACAAAACTAAAAAGCACCTCTTGCTTACAAGAGATATATTACTTAGAAGCATATATTTCATCAGACCATTTTATTAGCCAGGAGAGTCCAAAAGTCCACACCCTTTTCTGATGGTTATGAGAAGAATACTGGGAGTTTTTTGGTGTCTCACTCAGGCATTGCCTCTAGACAGCAGGGCTTTCTATTTCAAATATCAACTACCAGCTTTCAGTCTGGTAGGCTTTTCAAATCCCATGACTGGGTGATGGGATTGATGCTTGGGTGGGTGGGAGACACATGGAAACAGAAGGAGCACAGAAGTAACTGAACTAAAACAGGAAACAAGAGTGAGGTAGGAACATGACAGAGAACAACATAGGGAAGAAACCAGTAAGAATAGCAAAATAGGAGCACAGAAAACCAGGGAAGACGTTCTGCAAATCACAATCAGGAAGAAAAAAGAGGAGATGGAAAAAAAGTAGGGAAAAAAATCCCACAAAACAAGATAGAAGAAACAGCAAAAAATCTTTGGGTATAAAGCACATTAGACATTTTTCTGGTTCCGAAGTTGATTTATACTGCCACCTATTAAACTTAATGCTCCAAAGCCAACACAGCCTTTATATTCTCTGGGTTAAGAGAGTGTCAGCTTTTTTTTTTTACCATTGGTATTTTGAGTCTGTTTCTTCCTGCTGAAGGAAAAGATTAGTCAAAATTTTCAAGGATGGGCGATTTCTCTAAGGTTTTCTGACTCCTTAGGACTGTATGCCTGGTGATTCCACATGCATACTTCTTCCCTGCTGGAAAACATCACCTGTGAAACCTGGTGAATCCTAACTGCAGCTTGTGGTGGCAAATGGTAAACCATGACAGAGGCAAAATTTCACATCAAATATGATCTGAGCGTGATCTAAAGCTGCAACTGTGTCTGATATTTCTACAGCTGCTAAGCTCAACTGATTGATTGTAACCCACAGCACTAATCAAGCTGGCAGAAGAATCAACAGTCTCAGCCCTCCTAGCCCCAGTTGTTATCCTCAAGCTGTCTTTCTTCCCTTATATGCAGCTGCACAAATGTAAATATAGCTAATTTTAATTGAGACAGATCTCCAAAACAATTCAATTTACTGCCACATGAGCTTTGGGGTTGAGGAAGGCAGGGGAAGGAGAAACAAGCATTGGCACAGTAACTGAGACAAGAGAGAAGTGACTTTTTTTGAGGAAGTGCCAGTTTATCCTGGCTGGAAGTCTTCAGCTGTAGTTTCATACCCATTTTAAAGCACCTCACAGGACCACCACCCATATGAATGCCTACAAGATCTCCTTGAAAACAGTAAAGATACAATGTGCTTACCCACAGCACAACTACGCAACTACTTTTTAGAGATAAAACAGGGAGACGTCTTGTACCATGTACCTAGTCCCATAATAAACCCCTTATCAGTTTCCCTAATTTTAGACATTTTAGAAACAAAGAAAGAACCTTTCTTTTGCATAACCACATTTCCACAAATGGCTGTATTGGTCCTGCACCCCAGTCACTATCAAACTCACCGTGAAGTGGGTCATTCCCCCCCAGCTGTGTGACCAAGGGGTTTGGACAAAGCAGCAAAGCATTAGCTTTTCCTTTCCACATTTACCAGTGCCTTGAACTTATGCTAAATTTTATTTGATCTAGCATACCAGTATATGAAGACACTCCAGGATGAAACCAGAAAAGCTTTTCCTCTGATGGATATTTTATTAAAAAAACAGGCCACTCAATGAGATCTTCCCAAAGACTCCTCTAACAGCATCCTTAACATTTCAAGGACCTGAATTAACACCTTGTAGAACTAAAGTATTAATTAGACAACAGTTTGAGAGATGTTGACTATTATAATAAATTGCTGTGGGCATGAAGGGCTTTGATTAATCTAACTCTCCATATGCTTATACATAACATTAATTTATAATATCCTTCAAATAAAAGCCTGCCACATTTCAATACTCTTCCAACTAAAAACTTTTAAATGGCACATTATTTTTTTTCTGAAGCTACAAAAGGCAGATTCAGAGCAGATATTAAACCATTTTATCACAAAGAATAAGCTTTACAGTTCTGCTCTACATAAGGAATTCTTACTATATGATTCAAACAAATCTTTGCTATTCTAAAATGTAATTTTTTTCTACTCTGCCTTAAGAAAGCAATGCTGTAATTCACATGCAAAAAATACTTTATTAGACTGGGGAGTTAAACATGTTTTCATTTTTTATCAATAAGGTAGAGAAGAGGTTTGGGTTCATTTGAGGGGTTGTTTTATTTTATTATGTTTTAGGAGGTAATTCTTACCACTTTCTTACCATTTTTCACCATTTTTCAAAACATAACACTAAATTGGACACAGAAGCACACAGGCCAGTACATTCACACACATAAGCATATGTATCACACATGACTAGATATGAAAAATCCCCATGGAATTCATCTTTGTACATAAGTGAATGTTACAAAAATTATTCGCTGCACACCAAAAAGGTTCAGAGGTAGACATGGGCACCTGAACAACCCAAAGGAACTGGTTACTCTCAAGAAATACAATAAAATCTAAACTTGTAACAAGAAGATTTCTGACTGGGACCTCTTGGGCTGATGATCTAAAGATGACCCTCCCAACCTGGACCACAGAATCATTGAATGGTTTGGGTTGGAAAGGATCCTTGAGGATCAGCTAATCCACTTTCCCTGCCACAGGCAGGGCATCTTTCTAGATAAGGTTGCTCAGAGCCCAAGATCATTCTGTGATACAATGAAAGACACATATGATAAGGTCTCAAAAAGCAAACTGAAGAATGAAGAAATGTAAGAAAATTACACTGTGTAGAGCAGACAGAATTGCAGAGTACAGTCACATGTTTATGCATGCTTAAACATTCATATATCCAAAATGAAAATAAAAATTTTAAACTAACAGAGACAGTAGACGTCAATGTGAAGGTTCTATTAACAACTTTCTTTCTCCATTAGTTACAGGGTACACAGGTCACTTAAAAGTCTAGGTAACGTCTTAACAATGGATTCACACACTCTAGATAATATTTTCAATGATTTATGTGCTTTAAGCTGTAACAAAAGGCACTGACCAACCATTCACAACACTGGCAACCAGAATCTGCTTTTTGTACTGGTAACTTCTAAAGAGTTGCCAAGTCATTTTGATTAGTATTATACTGAATCAAAATAATTCAAAAAACCACTAGCTCCAATTTTGTTTCAGCCTTCAGCAGGTTACCCAAGTGACAGAAATACAACAGCTACATAAAACAGATAATGCAGAGAGAACATTTGGAATACCTTCTAAGCTTTAATTCCAAAAGCATTTCTTAAATATTAAACTGTTCCCACTTTATTGCCCACTGAGTCAATTCACTTCCCACCAAGATATTTTTTCACAAAAAACTATTCCATTCAGTAATGTCAATTCCACCGGAAATGGACTTCAATACTGATACAAAGCTGACTGTTAATACAATAATCTTCTATTTTCATTTTAATTTATAACATAGCATTGTCTAAACTGTACTAAAGGCAATGACATACCAGAAGATTATTTTGTCAAATTGCCTTTCCATGCATTTTATGTAAAGGAAGTCCCTCTTAAATAGTTTCACATGTTTAAATTCAATTTAATTTAAATCAAATTTTAAAAATAACTATGATGATAATATAAGAATTCGTGGTCTTATTGGAGACTCAATAATTGGAGACACAGCTTGGGCTACACAGATGCATAGACAAACAAGGCAAATGTGGGTTGTGGATAATAATGTCTTCCCTGAAAACTCAGCATTCCATGATTCTGCCAGACAAGTGCCGTAAGTACTTCTGGCACCTTTGAATGGCTCTGCATGAATTTTCTTTCCATGACTTTGTCTAGCCGTGTTTCCGAGGCTGGTTTCAAAAGGAGCAAAGCCTAAAGTAAATAATTTACTCCTTTTCTTTTTCTCACAGTACCAAGTAATGTTTTTAAGCCACAGAAAGCATACTAAGAGCACTGAAAGAGGTATTTCTTTCTTTTTAAGTTACACTGAAGTCTCCATGCAAACTCCAGGTAAGTTTACAGCTGAAGAATTTGTTTTCAAGAAGCTAAGGGTTAGTTCTCTGTCAGATGTACTTGTAGAATATACACAACTTGAAGTGTTGTGATAACATTGAAAGTATTTTCTGCAATATAAATTTGAAAATGTTTTTATCTCTGAATAAGCTTTTCCACAGTAATTACATATTCTCATGGGAATAATAAAAAGTTACAAATACAAGATAACAATGTTGTAAGTGATTACTAACAACATTTCCATCAGACAAGAAATAAACTATATGCTGTTATTCACACAACTTCTAATCAAAGACAAGAATCTCTTAAGAACTGCCAAAAAGCAAACACTCTTGCTGGTGAAGTATAAAACTAAGAAATACAACATAACTCTTTAAAATGCAAAAGAGCTAGGAGATGAAGATTTTCTATTCATTATATATGACAACATATTATCTTTCAAGCACAACAAAGCCCTCAAAAGAGACATACCATACCCGCTTGGAAAAGGCTGTGGAGAGCACACTGATTTTTGTAATTTTCTTCACTCCTTCAAACAGCATATTCTCAGTACCTCTGCACCACAACAGGCCACGAGGGACTAAAACATTAAGAGTGGCAAGAGAACTAAGTGCTATGTACCACAGTATGGCAAAACGGGAGGTAACAGAAGAACTTCTTGAAAACATAAATAAAATTTTGAAGTAGCAATTTGAACAGGACAAAGACTCATTACATTCAGCTCTGTCTGACCCAGAGAAAATGGCTCAACCTAGTATTTGGAAGCAAAGAACCACCATAAAATTTAATTTACAATTGCTAAATTGGCCTATTTCAAAACCTACACATTTAACAGATTCACACATCTAAGAAATATTTTTCTTACTTTTCAGAACACTTAAGGCTATCAGCTTCTCTTTTGCATATTTCCCAGTTGTACATGAGGTAAGGTAAAAGACATTTTGGTTAAACTTGTATATACAGCTTGCTTCAGCGGCTGACAGCACACAAACATAGGACTTCTAGCAATTTTTCAAAGAACACCTACTTTGATCCAACATTACTTTAAGAACAGCCCACCTAGAGTTAAACCCATCACCACGAACATAATATACACACAGAGGTCTTTCATGCAAGATACAGATCAGATATTTACTAAAGTCTCCATTTGCAAAGGTTACTCAATACCAACATTGATTACTTTCATTCCCTTAAGTAGTTAGTACCAGTATTTTTAATAGTATCCAATAAAACCTGGCAAGGAGCATACAAGAAGTTAAGTCTTCAACAAGGGGTTCGCACTTCTGATCTGAAAATGGAACACTGATAGGAACCTTTTTTAACTCCAGGTTATAATAATTTGGACCCGAACAACTTAAAGACAAGTTTCTTCAAACCACTGAATTTCTTTCAGTATTTTATTATGCAGTGGTCACCCCAAGACATATTATTAGAGGACAAATGGGTTATACAGTATGGCTAAATGACTCCTATCATGCTCCATTATAATTTGCTAATAAGTTTTGTTGAGCTTTCACCAATAAGGCTAAAACTTATCCTGTTTACTGTCTGTACAAGGCTTACGTGATATTCTGAAGAAGAACAACAGTAGAGCAACAAAATGAGACACAGAAGTATATGAAGTAGTGTAAGGGAAAAACTTCTGTGATATCCCTTGCGTGTTATTCCAAGAGAAAGATTAATTTAAAAAACTCTGCTTGTACTTCAAATGTATGAAATCTTTAAGATATTAAATGGGACCTTTCATAGAAGATCACTTGGATGTCAGGAATTTGCCTATGATAACTCATGCAAACATGACAAAGTTTGAAAAATCAGCTGATAGCTGTGAACAGTCCCCTACGGCATCTAGAATTTAGCAGCACCTTAATTTTCAATAATAGAAAAGATGTATTGAAACAAAGTACTCATGAGTATATTCTGGATTGACAGGGCTCTTTTTTTTTCTTTTGTGGCCGTCACATCAGCTCCCCCTACAGAGTTGTCGATACAGCACTGCCCACTACCACAGAAACACAGAGTGCACTGCTCACAGTGCTGAACTTGTGACCAACGCAACCAAAAAGTCACAGAACTCAAACTATCAAAGGTTTCTCACCCTACTGATAGGAGAGGGGAATGCAAACATATAATTCCTCTTCACATCGTTTCTATTGTAGCTCCCAGACTTACAGAGGGCAAAGCACATTCACACATTGTGCTCACAACTTTTTACCAGCTGGCTGCTGGAAGAAGTGCTCTGACTAGGGATGAAAACTGTACAAAGGAAGTTTGCTTAAATATAAAATTAACGAGAAATTTTATAAAGGTTTTAAAGATTTTATTTCTGCCAGTAAGTTTTCTTGTACACACCTAAATCTGAGTCACTGTGTACCTACACTTCAGGAACATCTTCCATGATTTTCAAAGAACCCTTGCCCTAGTGACTGATTAGGAAAGATCCACCCTAGGGATAAATCAGTTGAACTAGACCAGAGATCCTGAACATGGAATGTGGTGCTTTTTCTTTCTCTTGCCTTCCTGTTCCTAAGTTCTTTTCCTTAGCCACCTTTTCTTCTTTTACATCTGACTGTGATTTAATTGGAGTAAAAGACTAAATCTTCTCCTGTGGATCTGCAACTACAGAGGCAATCAGAAACAGCATCTTAAAAAGACAGATGCTGCGATAAGTTTGGCAGTTCTCCAAGTGGCTAATAAAACAGTTTTCTATGCCAACCTAAGCCAGAATCTGCAAAGTACGGGATCAACCACTAAAAAATAGAATTTTTTCCTTTTAATCTTGCAATTGGATTTTAAGCAGCCCTGCAGAGAAGGACTTGGGGATATCAGTAGATGAAAAACTGGACAAGAGCCAGCACTGTGCACTTGCAGCCTAGAAAGGCAGTTGTCTCTTGGCCTGCATAAAAAGAAACCTGCCCAACAGACCGAGGGAAGTGATTCTCTTCCTCCGCTCTGCTCTTTTGAAACCCCACCTGAGTACTGCATCCAGCTTTGGGGCTCTCAGCATAAAGGACATGGACCTGTTGGAGTGACTCCAGAGGAGGGCCATGAAAGTGATCAGAGGGCTGGAGCACCTCTCCTGTGAGGAAAGGCTGAGAGCAGTGGGGTTGTTCAGCCTGGAGAAGGCTCCAGGGAGACCTTACTGCAGGCTTTCAAACTTAAACTGTGGCTTATAAGAAAGGTGAAGAGAGCTTTTTACCAGCAGTAGTGACACAGTAGTATCAGAGCAAGAGGTAAGAGTTTTAAACTAAAAGAGGGTAAATTTAGATTGGATTTGAAGTAATGAGGGTGGTGAGACACTATGGGTGTCACAAGGGAACAGGCTGCCCAGAGAGGTGGAAGGTCCATCCCTTGAAACATTCAAGGTCAGGTTGGATGGGGCTTTGAGCAACCTTATCTAGTAGAAGGTGACCCTGTCCATGGGAGGGGGTTGAACTAGGTGATCTCTGAAAATCCATTCCAACCCAAAACATTTCATGGTTCTGTGATTCTATATTCTTACATTTTCCAGATCCTCTCTTGACCTCAAAAGGGTGTTGAATTTTTTTGTGAGGTACACAAACGTTACCGCAATGAGAACCAGAGAACCACAGAAAAATCCACACAGAAATTAATAGCCTCCAGTAAACAGAGCCTGGGGCTCAAGATGAACCAGGATAAGATAAAATATTGATTAATGTCTTAGGAAGTGAATGTCATCTATCCTCTTCACTGAATGAGGCAGGACTGTTGGGGTGGTGAAGGGGCGGAAAGAAATGGACAAGTGATTATGCAGCCAGAGGTTGTATCATGCTGCCCATGCANCACTTAAATTGTGGGGCTTCTTAAGTGTGTGATGTCAATTTAAAAAATGTTTATAATTAGCACTGCTGTCTTTCCACCATCAAAGTAGATTAACAATCAATTTAGAAACATCTTTAATCATCTCATATAACTCATTATATTAATATACAAGCAGGTCGAAGACATCAAACTACTGATCATTGTATTATTCCACTTTACTTTTATCAACATTTTATTATTTCATTTTAAAAATCCTCAAATATTACCTATAAAAACCACCATTTTATTAAGAGATCTTGTTTGAAGGCATTAGGCTTCAATTAACTTATATATGCAAACACTCGCACTGCTGTAACGATCCAGCATTAAAGGAAAACAAGCATTTTGCCTGAGGAACATTTATGTACTTACAGATGTGTACAAAACTAAACTCCAAGTGCCT
>WEIT01018308.1:0-18202 GCA_013389985.1 Dryoscopus gambensis
AAGTTTGCTTTCTGACAATTTATGACTGACCAGATAAACTATGGGTATAGGAAAAACTTATCAGAGTTATCATCTTTTGAATTGATTTCTTGCTTTTCCTGAGCTGTAATACTGTCCTATGAAGTAGTATGTCCTAGAAATGTACACAAAACCAAACTTCAATAAACTGCATTATAAGAAATGTTGTGGTTTGCTCATATTACTGACCTAAGGTCTAATGGCTTAACCTGATCTAGAATTTCATTTTGTATATGGCTTTAATTGAAAAATTTGTATTTATCTTTGGTTACTATTCATATCTCTGCAAATGTTTACTCCCATATTTCCTTCTTTCACTTCCTGTCCTGTGCCCCAGGAATGCAGTCAGACAGTTTGAGTTTACAAATGAAATATAACTATACTAATCTGAAGATTTTAATTTGAATCATCATACACAGCTATAATCAGTGTGTAACCATTACTCTAAATTAATTCCTTTTATAACCAGCTCTCAGGGCAGTACCAGTAGCTGGGACTGATGGATTCTTACTTGATCTTTATCATAAAAATTAAAATCTATTTCTATAAAAATCTAAATCTTATCTATACAGGGCTTTGAATTTTTTCCTCCATTAAATCTTTGCATATTGCTTATTTTCTTCACTACAGCAATGGAAATGTTTTCTCACAGTTTAACTTTTAAGTATGTGGCTAGTTCTTTTGAGTTCCCAGTTAGCCACGTGCATAAGTGTTCAGCATGATGTAAAATCTTCAGTTCCTCTAAAAGCAGGAAACAAATTGTCTTGTTTCTACAACATATATAGTGTTTTGCCTTTTTTCCATACAGATTCTAACCCCTAACTGGAGATTATAGGAATATAAAAGCTTAATGAGCACCAGTCCATCCAATATCAGAATTAATTTAATTCATAATAAAATCCTGCAACAGAACAATTGCTGTTTAGAAGAACTAAAGCCTGAGAAAACCAAATTGACTTGTCACCTGACTATTTTTTGTCAGTCAGATTTGTCCTCAAAACATGATAGTTCATTCAGATCTAAGACTAACTCTTACATTTCTAATATGTCTTCTCTTTTCAGGGGATATATCTTTTCTAATGGGGTCAAGGCTACTGCTCAATTCTTATGGGCCTGAAATAGTCGTTGTGTGCTAACTGCAGGCACTAACATGAAATGGTTTGGAAACCAAGATATGAGAGAAACTCTATTTTGTTGATGATCCCTTGAGTCATCAAAATGCCTTAGAATACCACTTTTCTAAGATAATAAATCCACTCGAGAATTACCAAACTCACCCAATTCATTAGGCTTTTTTATTCATTTTCTGTCTGCTGCATTGATACTAACGGCACATTAAATTTTTAAAAAAAATATTCAAAGAATCCTATGGGACAATGTATTTAACATAATATCTGAGGCTTTTCCTTTTGACTGTCAAGTTTAATATCAATAAATAATATTCAAGCTCAATTATCTGTTGATAACATATTGCAGCACACTATAGATTTTCAGCATTGACTACTAGGAGTGTAAGTCCCCAGCAGTAAATAACTTCAGAATGAAAAAGGTTTTGTGTTCATTCTCTGTTTTGTACACATCTAGGAACTGACAAGAAACTTTCTGTCCCATAGGCTCACCTCCCTAGGTACAGGACATGTAGAATTCCCGCTGAAGAATCTGGGACTCCTGCTAATGAGTACATACAAGATCACTCCCATGATATCACTTCAAATTACTGAGAAAAACTTGGGAAATACAGAACTAAACTTATTCCAGTAGTCCTGGGAATTAATATCTTCCTGTGTTTCTGATTGCCCATTAGACAACTGTAGTCTTAATTTCCATTTAATTTTCATTCATGTAATTTTAAAATGCCATCTCTTTTAATCTAAGATGTTTGCTGGCAACTAAATTCTAATTGCTTGAAAAACAGGTTCCAGTGCAATTATTAAAGAAATCTTTGATTGCCTGAGGTAGATAGATATAATTTCCTAGACTGCACAAATTAATTATCATTGATCTGCTTGACATTCCATGCCTATCTCTATATATGTGCATACATATGAGAGATATATAGATATATATATATATATATGAGATAGATACTTATATACACACACACGCTCAAATATATATATATAACTTTAAATTTTGCTTAATAGCTGAGGGTTGTCAGAATAGTTTCTGATCGTAATGATTCATGGTACACATTGGTAAGTTTTCTCAGTAAAAACTGACACTGATTAATAGATATGCTAAGAACTTGCTATTATAAATGTGTCATATGAGCAGCAGCTTCCTTTTGAAGGTAAAATAAAATTGGGGAATTCAAGGTCCTGAAACAGAAGCAGACTGGATAATTTAGCCTTTCGTCCTGCTTCTCTACAATTTCTCTTTGGAAATGCCTTTAACTTTTGGTATTATTTCTGGTAATGTGTTGGCATAAAGACTGCTAACACCAGACCATTTTTCTGTGCTGTATGTGAATTTCCTAATTGTCTTCAGAGCTGAGAGTTTTCAGCATGTGTACTACCTCATTTATTTTTCTAGACAAATATTAACTATTTAATGCTATTGCCCATACTGACTTCTGATGTTTATCTACAGAATGGACAACATTACTAAAATGTTATATTGCACATACATGAATTTCTTTTGATGTAATTCTTGCTTAACATGTCTGTGTATCTCCCATATTACATTGTTGCTCATTCCTAACACTTCAAAAGCCCCCTGTTTTGTTTGTATTGTCATCCTTAACATTTTTTGATTCCAGCAGGAAATAAACTAAGTACCTAAAATAACTCAAATGTTCTCTGGGCTGAGACACTTTGGATTGTATCCAGAGGTAAAAGGGAATAATTTTAATATTCATGTGTGTTTTACGTTAAATTCTTCTGTCTTTGGCCATCAAATAAGCAGAATTTTTGAGGATTTAAGCTTCTGATGCTCAAGTTCTACCCATAGCCTTGCATGGATTTGGTCTGAGTGAATTTGGTAAGGTCACAGAAGGAAACCTAGCAGACCAGGAAATCTTTCCACTCCTAGACTAGTGACCCAAAAACAAAAATGCTCTGATTTTCCTTAGTTCAGTTGAACTTGTTTTTCTTTATAAACTCTGTTCTGAATTTTCCAATTAGGACTATTTGCAATGGTGAATTTGAGGGATTTATCCATTGATCAAACACATGCTAAAACATTTTTCTAGAAAACCCTCTGACAATCATCAAAACACTGAAAGCTTTTAGATGCTCTCAGTCTATTGCAGAATCAATGCAAATGGTTTCCAGTCTGTTGAGAAAGTGACATTTCAGAATTCACCTTATTTAATGTTCACTTGGAAGGCAGAAAAACTGTTTCCTATTAGTTTTTGTCTAATGCCTTATGCCAGCTGTCTTTTACAAGGTGTCTAATTCGTCTCCATCCTGTATATCCCCTTGTAAGATCTAAAGGGGTCTTTTGAAGAATTTCTGATATTTCTTGAGTTACACACACATAGATGTGGGATAAACTTTGTAAATTCTGTTTTCTCAGTGACAGTCTGGAACATAAACAAATGCATTTGAGTGTCTCAGCTTCTGAGTTTCCTAGCTCATTTATTGCTCTCTATATTAAAAAAGAAAAACCTTAAGAGATTTTCAGAGTCAGAGATACTATATTTTTTCTAAGTCTGATTTCATGCAAGATTTTAAATTGGGTTCTATATACAGATTATGATGTGCAGCCTTACTTGATAAATACAATAATCAAATTTCAGTCTGACTATAACCTGATGGTTGTAGTTTGTTGGTTTGTTGTTCTTCTTCTTCTTCAGATTTATAAGACAAGTTTTTCTGTTTATCTGTCCTGGCTTTATTTGCTCTCATGTGGTGTTGTGGAGGCCTTTTTGTGTGCTCTAATGGTTTATCTTTTTTTGGCCGTCACAAACATCATTTTGGAGAAAATGTCAAGCTTTACCCATCCTTTTCATGCCGATGCAATCTTTCTTGTCTTGAGTTAGGCTATTTGAGTGATTTATGTCAAAACTCTTACTAGGTGTTTTATTGTAAAGTATTAATTTATTTTCAATGAGAAACAATGCAAAGATGACTTGTAGCTGTTATTTATGTCTACTCTCTATCATTAACGTAACCACAGAAAATTCACCTAAAAAAAACCCAAACAAACAGATTTTGTCTCCTATTTATTCTGGGCTCAGGTCCAACCATTTTGTCATTTTTGGAGGGGGAGAAGAAAACAATCTAAAGGTATGTGAGAGAAATTCCTAACTGAGATAAACTGACCTATTTCCATGTATCCAGGCTACTTAAATGAAAATGTAGTGTTTGCAGTAGTCCAAAGAGGGACTCCAATTTGTTTAGAAATGAAAATTGAAAGTTTCATTGACAATATGAGTTAATCACAGTGAAACACTATTTAACAAGGCAGTTACTTCTACTAAGCTGTCAGTCATAGAGATAGTGTTAACCTGGGCTAGCAGGACTGTTCGATCAACATAAGCTCTATGATTTTTCTCTGTATTATTTATTTCTTTTCTCTTTCATTTCCTCTTTCATTTTCTACTGGCATAGTATTTTGTAGTAAGTGAAGCATGAACACTCATTTTCTTTTGCAAAGCAGACCATTTACCTACTTGGAATATAAAGACATTTAGTACATTTGCCACTGTGTTTTTCATGTAGCAGACACAGAATACAGTGTGATTACAGAGAAAAGATGTGGGCTATGTTCTTTAAACTTAATGTTTTAAACATTTTTTATAGAAATATATATTCTGTTCTGTTCTCTCTCTTTTTCATGACTGTAGAGTTGCAGAATAGTTACAAAGTTGTTGTCTCTAACCCTTTGAGAATGTTTTTGACTGATAACATTTCTAACGGCAGATTATCAACATATATTCTAGCTTTGAATCACTACTGGAAGAAAAGCAACATAATAAGACTTCTATTTTTGCTTTATATTGTCAAGTATACTCTTTCTTAGATAATAATTTGGCATAGCTATGAACAGGAGGTTCTTGTGCAGTTTGTGATATTGGAAATATTTATTTTTATCGTTGTAAGTATCCTTATATGCATTTTCTATTTATTTTCCACACTGAAGCTGGTCTGCACACAATACATATACGTATTTTTATAAAGATCAATTCCAGTAAAGGACTGTCAGGGTCACAATTATCTCAATAAGCTTTTTCTCCACAGGTCCTGCCTGAGAACTCTGTACCAAAAAAGCCTTTAGCTGGGCTTTCAACGTGGTCTTCCCTAGTGTCACACAGGCTCGATGAAATATAGGCTCATAACTGGATGCAAAACTGGCTAAACTCTCAGGCTGAAAGCTTATTGTCATAATTGATTCAATGTCCAAATGACAGCCACTTCATGGATAAGTATTACAGCGAATACTCCTTGTTCTCAGCCTGGATGGTAGAGTGGTGTGCACCCTCACACAGCCCCACAGCTCATATCAAAATGAGGGAAGCGGTTCATTGTTACCTAAAGTGACCTCAACCATAAATAAATTTTAAAAAAATAAATAAAAAGGTGTACAAAAAGAACAAGCAAAGGAGAATGCAAAGCTCAATAGGACAAATAACCTCATTCACCAGTACAAGCCAAGGCAGACTAACTGAGAATTAGTTTTGCCAAAAAAGACCAGGTAAACATCAAAGCTGATCCTGACCTAGCAGTGTGAACCTGGACCGAAGAGAGCCAACTACATTGCTGGTTTAACCCCAGCCAGCAACTGATACCACTCAGTCACTCCCAATCTTGGTGGGATGGGGAGGAGAATGGGAAATAAAAGTAAATACCCATAGCTTGAATTTAGAGCAGTTTAATAATTGAAATGAACTAAAATATAATAATAATAATGATAATTATTATTTTATGATGAATTATAATTGTGATGTAAAGGAGAGAGAGGAATAAAACCCATAGAAAACCCATGAAAAATAAGTGATGAACAATGCAATTGCTCACCACCCACTGACTGATGCTCAGCTGGTTCCCCAGCAGCAATCACCTGCTCCCAGCCACCTCCCCCCTGTTTGATTTGGCGTGATGTTCTATGGTGTGGAATATTCCTTTGGCCGGTTTGGGTCAGCTGTCCTGCCCATGCTCCTTCCCCCCAGCTGCTCATGCAATCCCTCACTAGCTGAGCATGAGGCGTTGAAAAGTCCTTGACTTAGAGTAGGCTCTGAGCAACTGCTAAACCACCAACGAATGATCAATGGTTCTTGAATGTCTCCAGTGAGGCAATATCATAGACCTGCTTGGCACAGATCTGTGCAAGCTCATTTATTTTGCTACTCAGTGCCTTCTCATTAGGTGTTTATGGGTAGGAACACAAAATAGCCATTCTCAGTTTTGCATTATGCAGTCATGGGTGTCCAAGGGGTAACAAGAACAAAGTAAGAATCTAACACAAGCTTTGGCTTTCACCTATACCCATCTGTAAGTTTCAAGAGCATGAAACTAAAAGGTATTTGAACTCTATCTGAAGCAATGTGATTCTTGAATTTCTCTCTGTGTCTTGACTATGTAAAGCTTTGCACAGGGTCTGCATGGGCAGGATGCTCAAACAGAAGTTTTCAAAGGTTTTGTTAGATTTCTGCCCAACAACTGACCTTAAACACCACTTTGGTACAGTTCTGTACTGTAAATGGTGTCTTTTTTTCATGGGACTTTTTTCTATGCCTTTTCCTTGATGTTTCAAAGCACTTTGAATATGAGTAAGTGGTAAATACACTTAAGCCTGTGTAAGTAGCCAGCCACTTTAATTATGTAAACTCCTGTCTTAAGAGATTTCTAAGTATCTCCATAAATAGAAAACAATTTGCTTCTAAGAAAAAAACATTTTGTGTTAGTCCCTGGAATGCTATAGTTGAATGTTACTTGTTATCTTAATTGTCTGCATGTATATCTAGTTTTTACTTCTCAATAATTCAAAATGAGATGAATTATATGACCCAGAGCTAATAAACTTTAGAGGTATCTACCCACTCCCAGAAAGAAATAGACAATTGTGCACCAGAAGTTCCAAACAACTTGACGGAGAAAATACTACTTGCCAAAAAAAATACTAGGAGACATTCCAGTGTAAGAACTGATAGTTTTGACTACAGAACATTTTTATCCATAATAGCACAGAAGTTTTCTAAGAAGCGCTTCATGATGTTGTGGTTTAACCCCAGCCAGCAACCAAGTTCCAGGCAGCCTCTCACTCATTCCCCCTCCAGTGGGATCAGGGAGAGAATCAGAAGGGTAAAAGCTGGAAAATTTGTGGGTTGAGATAAAGACAGTTCAATAGGGAAAGCAAAAGCTGTGCTCACAAGCAAAGCAAAACAAGGAATTCATTCACTGCTTCCCAAGGACAGGCAGGGGTTCAGCCATCCCAGGAGAGCAGGGCCCCATTTCATGTGACAGTTACCTGGGAAGACAAACACCATCACTCCAAACATTACTCCCTTCCTCCTTCTTCACCCCTCTTTATAGATTGAGCATGATGCCACATGGTCTGGAATGTCCCTTTGGTCAGTTGGGGTCACCTGTCCCAGCTGTGTCTCCATCCAACCTCCCATGCATCCACAGCCCCCTCACCAGCAAGGCTGTAGGAAAAGCAGGAAAGGCCTTGGCTCTGTGTAAGCCCTGCTCAGCAGTAACAAAAACATCTCTGTATTATCAGCCCTGTGTTCAGCACGAATCCAGTACACAGACTCTTACTAGCTAGGGGTAGGATGTGAAGAAAATTAACTCTACCCAAGCCAAAATCAGCACAGTGTTGAGTCTTTAACCTCATGAGAAACTTGGCAAAATCCTGGTCTAGACATGGATGCCATTTAGAGAAAGCTGCATGTCTGTTTCTAGAAAATTAAATGCACTACATTTTCTGAATGTAGACTTATGCGTACATAACAAATCATCAATTGAAACCTGAGGAAATTTTAAATTGTACATAAACCAGAAATTCTAAGACACATCACACTTCCAAATTCAAGGAAAATACTGAAAATGTGCTCTTATTATCCCCATGCAAAGTATATTACTCTTAAAAACTTGCCATATTTACTTCTTTTTAGAGGGGCCTGAAGCAAACTAAAATTTCATAAACAAGATATTTCGCCTGTTTTTTACCTTCACTATTCAGAATGGTCATTTCAACTTTCTAAAATTTAGTAATATTGCAATACAGCTGGAAAAATAGGATTAGAAAAGGAAATTAAGAAAAATTTTTGCAACTATGTGTTTCTAGTTCGCTTAAGGCAGCTGTATGTCTTGGCTAAGAAAAGGTCTAAAAAAGAAGAATATTTTCCTTCTCTATATAAGGATCCTATTATGATTTTAGAAAAAGAAAAGAGACACTGGATAATTGTATTGCTATTTTCAATAGCATGCCTTCTTAGAAGACATTCCTGGCATGAAATATGAGTGGTTGTTTTCCTTCATGTAAACTGTCATTAGAATCAAGGAGCTGATAAACTGCGGGCAAGCGATGGTATTAATTTGTTAGTTGTTTAGAGGATTATTTTATATGCTTTAACTGTTGCCACAGAAACGTCTGTATTATACCTGTGTGTTTAGCTTGCAGATTTGTCCAGCACAGTACAGGTTGTGGAGATTTTACACTCAGCTCAGTCATCTGAGCTTCATCCTGATGTCCTTAAACTACTCACTGCTGAGGTTAGTTACTCAAAGCAGTTTCCTTTGCTGATATTATCTTCACAGCATCTCAAGAACTGTATACTATGTATAACTTACTTATTATTTTAGTACCCAAAAAGATTCCCATTACCATTGGAAAAGCTCGCGTTTTCTTGTCCTCTAACTTTCACTCCCACAAGTATGCATATTTGCTGAAAGTAAACTTTATATGTAAACTTTCCTGTAACAATGTCTATCCCTAGACAGTGATGGAGTAAGGGTTTGGATTTAGCACTTTTATCATCTTCTGAATCATTCCCATCTGCAGTGCAAAGTCCCTCACCATCTGTACCATGCCTGATAACTTATGCAGGCAATACAAATACTTGCCTCTTATTTCCATCAAGGGCATTTTTTTAAACATGAGCCATTTCTCTTGCAGGCCCTAATTCAGCAAAACACAGAATCTATACATAACAATCAACTGTTTTTCATCAAACTGAATGATTGATGACATATTATCTCAATTTCTTTTGAGAAATGTTCCTCTCTAGGTATGAGACTTGCTACATCTTGCACACTCACATACTGCAGTGGTGGCCCATCGCACATAGGCCCTGTGAGCTCTGGCACTACTCTGGCTGCTTTCACTCAGACATTCCCAGTCTTGTGCACACAGGTAGAGAGCCACTTGCCCAGAAAAAAATGGTCAGAAATGGAGTTTATTGAGAAGAAATGACAGACTGAAATGTCAGAAGGAGAAGAAACTTTTTAATCTTTAATGAGAAGAAATGACAGATCAGGCACAGGGCATGGCCATTCAAGCACTGTCTGCACCAGCAGCTGTTTACACGGCTAACCTCTTCCATCTCCTTATCCTTCTATTTCCCTTGTTCCTTCTCCAGCCAGTCTAAATTCCAAAGTAACCTGCAAGCCTTCCTCTGGCCCCATGAAAATGGGTGTCCACCCTGACCGTGGGGCTGATCACTTCCTGTAGCTGAGACAGGTTACCCTCAAACATCTGTCCTGCTTTGTGTGTATGGCAATAAATTCTTTATCACGTAACAGTGCTATCCATGATAATTTAGGGTAAATCAAAGCCTTTGAGAAGATAAAAATATTATCTTCTGAAACACAGGGGACACTAAAGTGTTGCAATCTTAAGAGGCACCAGAACAGAGACGGAAGCAATGAGATAAGGTGTGCATGGATTATTCCAGTTGGTCATCTGCACAGATCATGTCTGTGCTGCTCATGGAGAGGAAGCCTTCCAAGGTAGCCAGGAGAAAAACTCCAAACATGAGTTTTATTCTTACGTTGTTTATTGGGTTTGTGTGGCAAGTTTTTGGTAGCAGGAAGGGGACTACAGGGGTGGCTTCTATAAGCAGCTGCCAAAAGTTTCCTCTATGTCTGAAGGAGAAAATGCCAGGTGGATCCAAGATGGACCAAGCTGCTTCTGGCCAAGGCTGGACCAATCAGAAATGGTGGTAACCTCTCTGCGATAACATATTTGAGAAGGTAAAAAAGTTATTGTGCAGAAGAAATTGCATCCAGAGAAGAGTGGAGTGAGAATATATGAGAGAATCAACTCTTCAGACGCTAAGGTCAGTCACCAAGGAGGGGCCGAGGCATCCAGGGGAGAGATTGCCCTGCAGGCGAAGGTGAAGGATAGTGTGAAGAAGCTGTGTCACTGCAGCCCATGGAGGTCCACAGGGAAGCAGACATCCACAGGCAGCCCATGGAGGACATCCACGTAGGAGCAGGTGAATGCCTGAAAGCGGGCAATGAACCTGTGGGAAACTCATGCTGTAGCAGGCTCCTGGCAGGGACTTGCAGACCCATGGCAAGAGGAGCCCACGCTGGAGCAGCTTTCCTGGTAGGACTTGTGACCCTGTGGAAGGGACCCAGGCTGGGGCTGCTCATGAAGAACTGTAGCCTATGGGAAGGATTCATGCTGGAGAAGTTAATGGAGAGCTGTCTCCTGTGGGAGGGACCCCACGTTGATCAGGGAAAGGACCCCTCTCTTTGAGCAGCGGCAGGAACAACCTGTGATGAACTGACCATAACCCACATTTCCATGTCCTTGCACTGCTGGGGGAGGAGTTAGAGCTGGGAAGGAAGGAGAGGTGGGGGGAAGATATTATAAGATTTGTTTTACTTCTCATTATCTGGTTTTGGTTGGCAATAGATTCATTTAGTTTCTTTAAGTCGGGTCTGTTTTGCCCATGACAGTAACTGGGGAGTGATCTCTCCCCATCCTTATCTCGACACAAATCTTTCAATATATTTTCTTATCCATGTCCAGCTGAGGAGGGGAGTGACAGAGCAGCTTTATTTGTAATAATTTATTATACATGACAAATATAAAGTTAAGAAAATAAGTACATATGCTAAAGACAAAGGTATTGCTGATGGAGAACTGAAGATAAATATCTCACTGCTGGGCTGCATCCTTATATGTCTATACAGGAAATATATAGTTAAAAGAAAATCTTGATAACTTAAACTGTCATAATTAACAGATGTTCTAATAACATGGCTGTAAAGAAAATTGCCCATGCTGAGAAGATATAAGCCTTATTTTCAAGACAAATTAATCTAATTTCAATGTTCAGATATTTCTATGCATTTGTCAGCAAGGCTGAAATTATTTATCACTATTGGACATAATTTTCATGGAGAAGTCACCTTCAAATATTCTCTCAAGTGATCAGAATAAGTTGATTTTCTTAAATCTGATATCCCAAACTTTATATTCCTAGCCTTTCAATCACTATTTTCAAACTTTTTTGTTTTATAAAATTTTTCGTATATGTTAACAGCAACTGACATATAGTTGTGCAGATCTTCAGCTGCAAAACCTAAAAATCCCCAAACTATGCAACATATCTCTAATAATATCACTATTGTCATTGTGTTAACTACATTTTTTGAGTTACTGACATTTTTGAGATGGCAATACCCAAGTCTATAACTATTGAACATGTTTCTCTGAAGACTACATATGACAAATTTTAAAAGGTCCTTGATATACCTGATCAGAGTATATCAAAAGTTGTCTAACATGAAGTTACAAAAAAACTCACACCAAAATTACAAAACAGATTCTTTATGAAGAATGAAAAAAGGTTTCAAAATTCCACAGATTTCTAAATTAAATAAAATGTTTTATGGTTTTGCTTATGTTTAAGTTGGAAGTAATTCATATTCATTCTAAATATTTTAAATAATGATAATATTAAGTCTGTAAAAAAAATTGTAAGAAATTTTGGAACAATATTGGCTCAACTGGGACAGAGCCCATTTCTTAATCTGAATGGAGGATAGATGTTTAACATTTTCTTAAGGAGCACTTCCATCATGTGTACTCTGAGCTTCTTATTTAATTCATAATGTCAACCACTGTGGATACTGACAGCCTGGTCAGAGAGGAATTTTCCAGCATTAGACTGTAGTCAGTGTTTGTGGAAAAGTAAAACATTCCCATACCCTGAGCAAGGGACTGTGAGAAGTCTCAGTAAAAGAATGCTAAACAATTTCTGCACCTGGTGTTTGTGTATTGTTGACTTGTAAGATGTTTAGAAATGGGTGTCGTTGTAGTTAGCCAATGGTGTCGAGGGTATTGATCAAAGAACCAATAATAGTGTAGCACTTGAACAAACCTGTCTATAAAAAGTGCGCCTATTGTAATAATAAATGCCTTTTGCCTTCCAAAGTTCTGGAGTCTTTGTCTCTCTTTCTTCACCTGTCCCTAATACAACAGTGACAAGCCACAATGGATGTATACACTCACATTTTCATTCAACTACAAATAAGAGATTTTTGCATTATTTTGTTCAATTTTATGATCTACAATTTGCTAGCTCTCTAACAAGACCAAAATTCCATTTGATTTTATTCCCCCTGAAAATGCTTTCTGGTTTTCCTTAGCTCCATTAGGCATTGGTTTTCTTTCACTTTTTTCCCCCTCCTCTTCTGCCTCAGGAATTTTTACCTTATTTTTATTGATTTTTTTTTTGCATTTGCTGAACAGTGCTGGAATATTTTCAGCGTTTGCTTGTTTCTTTAAATTTCATGTTGCCATTTATTTACGTCAAGAGTTAATTTAAACTCTATTAATACTGTCTGTTTAAAGTTCAGAAAATACATGTTCAATGAGTGTAATGAACTCCAAATTCCAAGTCACTATGACTAAATCATAGCCAGTGTAAGAACTTCACCTTTGTGGAAAGTTCCCTTTTCTCTTCTTTCATACTTTTCCCAGTACAAAGTTTCTTATTTCTTTGATCAGATTTCAGGTCATCTCAACATCTCTTCTGAAGTCTGCATCTTCTGAAATTAGGATAATTTTTATTTTTTCACCTCCATACATAAGTTTTGTTTAGTTGTTTAGTTTTGGGGTTTTTTTGTTTGTTTTTCTTTTGGTTGGTTGGTTTTCTTTTAATTTCAATTCTCTTCAATCTCTCCCTTTGCTAGCCAAGAGTTTCATACCAGAATTACCACTTCTTCCTCTATTTAGGCTACTGAAATACTGTTGGCCTAAGTACAGATAGAAAATTATAGCTCTCAAGGAGTTAAGATTAAAATATACTTTAGACCTCGTTCCAAAATACATTCCTTGTATTCCAAGAACCCATTCCTTGGTATTGTGTTTGCCAGTAGATGAAAAAAAATTGTGCACTAAATAAATGGAAATTCACAGTCATTCCAACCCATATCTAGTTGGACCCCTGCAAACTCTGTCCTATTGAACCCTTGCTATGCTTGGCTAATATGACTGGAATCCCCAACATAAGAAGGGTGTGGATGTACTGCAGCAAGTCCAGAGAAGGGCCATGAAGATAATCTGGGGGCTGGAGCTCCTCTCCTGTGAAGACAGATCTGGGATGGTTGGGATTGTTCAGCCTGGAAAAGAGAAGGCTCCAGGGAGACCTCTTAGCAGCCTTCCATTAGCAAGGGATCTTCCGAGAAGGCTGGACATGGACTGTTTGCAAGGGCGTGTAGTGATAGGACAAGGGGGAATGGCTTTGAACTGAAAGGGGGCAGGTTAAGATTAGATGTTAGAAAGGAAATCTTCATTTGTAAGGGCCGTGAGACACAGATTGCCCAAAGAAGTGGTCGATGCTGCGTCCCTGGGAGTGTTCAAGGCCAGCTTACAGGGGTTTGAGCAACCTGGTCTAGTGGAAGATGTCCCTGCCCATGGCAGGCACGTCCTCCCATGGCAGGGAGGTTGGAATAAATGATATTTGAGATGCCTTTCAGCCCAAACCATTCTATGAGTCTGTGATTATTGAATAGCACCCTATGAGTCTGTGGTTATTGAATAGCACCATTTGGATTCTGAGATTGCTTTTCTGCAAGTCTTTGTGCGAGTGTATGAAGTGCTGTCATTTCTCAGCTCAAGATGCATTGTTTGTTCATAAATTACACTTACTCTTGCAAACAATATTTTAAATAGTCAGACACCATGTTAGCAGGGTTTAGAAATACTGCTTGAAGAAATACTGAATGTCTGATGTCTTTCAAATACTATTTAGAATCTCATGAGTTTTAATTGTCAAAAAAAGCCAATGTCAATCTCTGACAGCTTTAAGAATTCATGTAGGAAGTGCCAAGATGTTTATCAAATGAGTGAATAAATAGCATATCAAATTTTCACTGATACTTCATCTTAAATGAAGTTTTGATTTAATTCAATTGTTTTTCCAGAATAGTTTATTCATTCAGAAATTACAGTTTTCAGCTGTTTCTTGAATTCCAACTTTGTCAGAACTAAATTTTCTGTGTCATTAAAAATAAATAAAATAAGGCATGTGGAATAGGCATGTTCTCAGTCTTCAGATATACTTGGGTTTTTCTGAACCAGGTATCAGCTTCTTTTCACCTCTCTCATACACAGTGCCTAGGTTTCTTTTTTACAGGAAATACTTTGTGAAGAAGTATTTGATCGTTAATCTGTGTACAGCCAGAAAAAAGGAAGGCTCATTCCTGCATTAGCCTCATTTCCAAAGAGGATTACTCTCATATGCAAAGATCAATGAAAGTATTATTAAATCTCCCAGCCCTTTTGCTTTCCTGTGCGAAGCTGATGTTACCAATTATTTTAAATATGTCTGACTCTAATTTTAGTGAAATATTTTTGGCATGAAGTGGAGGGATGTTGAATATTTTATATCAGCCTGATCTCAGAAGGAGTTCTAAACTATTTAATACCTTAGAAGATGTCATTGGGCTAAAAGGGATCACTTTAATAACAATCCATCTCACTATCAATTTTGTCAGCTATATGGACATTTAATTTTTCTTCCTAAAAAATGATTTACCCTCTTTCTCTCTGATAAAACAATGGATCAGTTGACCTTGGGTTACTAAATTTCCATGCTTATTTTAATTCTGGAGCATTTGAATAGTCTAATTTATATCTTACCTCAGAAGGTGCCTTAGACTATTTTCCTCTACTATGTGAAAAGAAGTTCTTGTGTCTAGTATGCTTGAGCAAAAACATCAAAATACTTATGGCAGCAGAGTGTTTGGTCAAACATTTAAATGATTGTATCATCTGTGGCATACTTAGAATAAAGTTATTCCCTAAAACCATTTTTACAGTCAGTGAAATATAATAAAAAATGACACTTGAATACAATAAACTAAGAACAGTAGCTTTATTGAAATGTATCCAAAATATAGAGTAGTTCATAAAGACACAGTTTTAAATTTATACTTTGCAAATAATCACATCTCAAATGTTAGCGGAAGGCAGGAAACAAAAAAAGCAAGCAAATGAGATCCAGACATCTTGGTCAGATAAATGAAAACCAAACCAAACCCCATGGATTTTGACAATTATACTTTCATCATATTTCTCTGATTATATTCTACCATATTCCCTTCCCATTTATTTAACCTGGCATGTCCTCCCTTGCAAAATCCACTGCAATATCTGTAGAAATGGTAATGACTTCCCACAGGACAGTTAGCATTTTCACCATTTCAGGACAGCATTTTAAATTAACATTTCCCAGGGGCTATAAATATTGAGACAACTGTCCAGATGCATAACTGCAGACAATGTCTGTGGTGTGCAGCTTGAGATGATGTGTCCTCAATCAAGTTTTAGCATAGTTCTAGTTTATTAGAGGAAACGGGACCAGTTTTGCCAACTGAAAATAGATGCAGTGGTGAACTAGTAACACCAATCTTGATTTACAGCACATACCTTGCAGAAGAAGATTCTGTGGTATGGCGCCCACCCCAACCATCTTTTGTTAGGTGGGAATTTATGTTAGGAGAAACTCTGCTGGAGGAGAAAGAACAAATTAATGGATCATCTGAGAATCACAAAATAAATAGAAAAAATTGATTTGTATTTTTTTCCAAATTTTATTCTTTGTTTGCATGCACATTTAGAATACTTATCTGCAACACAGTGATTTGTCCTTTAACTAAAGAAGAAAAGTAATGTAAAAAGAAAATTCTGATCATGCTTATGGTCATCTAGTTATTTTTTTCCTCCTTTAAGATACGCTGTTCTCCCAAATGTAGTAAGTTTGGTATCCTGGGCTGTATCAGTAATTGTGTGGGCAGCAGGACCAGGGAAGTGAAATCTCCAACTAGACCAGGAGAGGTTTAGGTTGGACATTAGAAAAAATTTCTTCACAGAAAGGGTGATTAGACAGTGGAATGGACTGCCCAGGGAGGTGGTGGAGTCACCATCCTTGGAGGTGTTTAAGGAAAGGTTGGATGTAGCACTCAGTGCCATAGTCCAGTTGACAAATTGGTGTCTGGTCATAGGTTGGACTCGATGTTCTCAGAAGTATTTTCCAAACTAATGGATTCCATGATTCTGTGTGAAGTTAACTTAATTAATAACTTAATTCATGTTTTCAGGAAGAAACCTTTCAATTCCATTGACCTATGCTATCCAACAGCTATTCTTACAGCCATAAAATGTGTCAAAGGAGAGTTGCAGACTGAGACAAAATAACTTGCCCTAGTAAGCATACAAGTCTTTAAAATGTGTCTTTCAAGAGATGGATTCTCATAATTTTTTTTTCTTATATTTTTCATAAAGAAGAGATCATTTCCTCTAGTCTTGAGATGAAAAACCATACTCAAGAAGAAGGTGATGAAAGTAAGATCCTTGGCTGATAAGAACAACGCACACTTTCAAGGGATAGGAAGAAGAAAGCAGTAAAACATCCAGATAAATGTGTTCTCTTGGATCTGAATTTTGTGTGTCATTTAATTTCCAGAGTAATTTGGTTTGGAACCATTCATAAGCTACAGCTTATTTCCTTGTCTGGCTACCTAGAAACAGAGACTAGACAAGATTAAGGGAATAAAGGTAGGTATTTATTTGAAAGACCTTCAAAGGTACACCCTGGGGAGCCAGAGGCCACTTCCAAAATGGACNTAGGCAATATGGGAGTTGAAAAAATGTAAAAGTTAAAACCTAAGGCATCATTTTCTTTATCACACATTGCTAAAGAGATTATTATAAAATGATACTAAAAATAAAGAGATATTATAATATTTAACTATATACCTATAGCAGAATGTAGATTCTAGTCATTTTACTTTATGGTGTCAGATTTAGCAGGGTTTTAACATAGAGGCACAATCCTCTGCAGGTTTCTTATACTGCTGTACCTAGGCTGCAGTCAATCCTTGAGTAGAGAGCATTTTGCAAAAGGATGCTGCCTAAATGGTATTAAATATGAAAAATAAGGAGTTGTTGAAGGTTATTCAGCTTTGTAGGTTTTTCTAAACTTAACTGACATTCCCAGTTCATCTCTAGTAAAAGCACACATACAGTATAAGATGTGTTGTGGATTAGCTGAAATATTAGTGATTTACAGCAGTTAATTAATGATTAAACTATCCGATGGAATGAACAGTAAAATACTGTTTCACTGCAATAGCCTACATTAGGGTGTAATTTGAGATTGAAAGCTTCTAAGCAGGAGTCTTGAATAATTCTATTTGCACAAACTGGCACATGTGGCATTAAGAAAATCTTTCAGTGTTTATCACAACTCTGTTGTAAGTCAGTAAGCTTGATTAGAGCTATGGTCATTGCAAGTTATCACATAGGAAAACTGTTGGCAAACCTGTTCTGTACAATAACATCATAGGAGTTTTTCTCTTAGAAGATTATGTAAAAAGTAATTTTTGGTAGCAATGGTCATCAAAAGAAAGTAATTTTTTGTGCAGAGGGTCAGTTTATACTCTATAAAACCCTCTTGTTTGAATTTAACATGATCATCTACATTAACAACGGATGCACAGTACTTACAGCTGAATGAAAGTAGTGTGGCCTAAAAGCTATTTTTTTAGCTGCACAGTGTTCCCTCTGGCTCTGGCTCACACTGAAAGCCAGGTACTCTTGTGCTTAGTTAATGGTCATATATGGGGCAGGCTTCAAGAGAAGTTAAAAAAAACCCCCCAAAACTATCAAAATCATCAAATCCCAAACCTTCCCCAAAAGACAAATATGCTTAGAACACCAAATCAAAAGGCTCCTTTTAGCAATTCTAATGGTATCAAAAGGCCTGATAAGAAAA
>WEIT01018308.1:18573-29340 GCA_013389985.1 Dryoscopus gambensis
TGTTTATGTAGCCTGCAAAGTTTATGTATTTCTCTTATGAACGCATACCTCAGACTGCTTAGCATTCCATGCTCTGCTGCGTCCTACCTCATTAGTCCTAGAGGAATGTTGGCAGAATAAATAGGAAAGACTCCAGGAGTTTTCACTGTTGCAGAGCCACTTCTTCTGCACATCAGGCAGGATGTGTCCAAATATCTGCAGTGCAGCTTCATGGATTTGAATAACTCAAAATTATTTTTTTTCCTCGATGTAGAGATGACATGAACTCAGTATTTTATTTTGGTTGCCTTTTGCATTTGTGCTTATTTGTTTCTCTCTTAAGTAGCTAAATGGAAAAATAGAACTCAAAAACAGTGGAATTCTGTCTGCTATTTAGTGAGCAGTAGGATCTTCTGCTCCACGGCAGAATTTTCTGCATACTGGACGGTCCTGCTCACAGATTACCTCAACAACATTTCTCTTCTGCTTCTTGTAGGAAAGGCTCACAAAAATATTTTCACAACTGATTTTTGAAAGAAGGCCTTAAATATTGTTCTATAAATGTATTATTCAAGATATAAAATTTAATTTTTCACTCTTACACTTTCATGGAAAACTCTCAAACGTGTCTGAGAGCCTTGTCCATTAGAATTGGTTACTGTTAACTACTGCACTGATTTTGGCTGCAAACTGATGGGAGAGGAGCATTTCAGTTTAACACAGAAACCTAGATGCGGTCCGTAATATTGTTCAGGTTGCTATCTGTAGAGCTCAGACTCTGCAGAGAGGTCAGCAGCTGTCAGCTGCAATTATGCAGCCAGGAACCTGCATCAGCCAGTGCAGCATAGAGAAATCAACAACCTGGGAATGAGCCAGTCTATTTTGTTTAGAAAAATCTTGAAAAAGGTACCATATAGGTATGTACTTGAAGGGACTTCTGCTAGCATGCTATAAATCTATACTTGAATAGTCTTTACACACTGTAGTTATTGATTTCTGAAAAACTGAGAAAATATTTCTAGGTGCCACTTTGGTGAGTTTTGGAAAAAAACAAACCTAGATAACAGGAAGAATTAATAAGCAAAGAGTCTACTTTTTTTTTTTTGTATACATATTTAATGTGAAGGAGCTTCTCCAAAAAGCCATTCCTTGGTTCTTTAACCACGTTATCAGAAAGGAGAACATAAGGAGAACATGGTGCTGTAATGTAGAGAGGGAATCAACCCACACTGTATATGCATACAGTCATGGACACCTGTGATCTGATTCTGCCTGGAGGTAGACTCCCAGTCCCGAAGTATCCAAGCCATTTGCCTGGAGATAATAGAGTCACTGGCAGATCAATAAGTGTTTCACATGGTTTTGGAATGACATGTGGAAATACAGGAGAATCTAAGGCATCTAGAGTGGTACTGGAAGGCACAGCTTAGGCTTAGCAGGTCTCCGATCAAGGTGTCTTCATGTGCTTCCATGCATGGGTGGACTTCATGTGTCTGGTGTCCTTTTTCACACCTCTCCTAGTTCAGCCACCCCCGGAGGAGGGTACAATTCACTCACAGTTTCTGATTCATACCAGTTAGGGTCATGTTAAGCTCTTGGATTCCCAAAGGTCTTTCAGACAACATTAAATTCCTCTCTTTAGGCAGCTAATTTGCAATCTGAGAGTCTTCATGTGGTCTAGGTCTTGTAGAGTTCAATGGAGATGTTGTTGATGCAGTTAACAGATTATTTTACTATCTACTTTAGTGTGAGCTGAAATATGCTACAGACTATAAATTCACTGAGTAGCTCTTCATGACTTTATCAAGAGCTCAGAACTGTGGAGGCACACAGGAATTCAACATGACGTCAAATAATTTTTACCAACTTCATACACTTGTAAATGGTGACAAAGTTAATAAATTATAATGACAATTAAAAAAAAAAGAAAAAGAAAAAACCAAAGGTCAAAGAACACATTCCCAGGCATTTGCTATTTACAAAAATTAACAGCATGGGATTTGATGTGGCGACTGCATCTCAGTTTGTATTTTCAAGAAAGGACTCCTCTGCTTGTCAGAAGTCTAACAAAGTATTCAGTCTTATAGACATGACAGAGTGTCAAAACTGTAAATCACTTTTAACTTTTAAGACTTATACATATCTTATATATACCATATATATTTCCAGTAAAATGTATCACTCTTCATCCTTTGGAGCATGTCACATTTTGTGCAGCATTTTTTTCTATGGAAAAAACACCAAGATACATTTCAATTATGTAGCCCGGTAAGGCATATATACTTAGCTGCTGCACTACATGCCATAAAATTATAAGTTGTTAGTAGAAGAAACTAGTCTGTGGCTCTATATAATATTTTTTTCTTTAAAAAAAAAAAATTTTAAAAAAAACAATAAAATTTTAAAACCTAATAATACTGATGAAAAAATCATGAGGTTGGTTTTGTTTATTTCATTCATAATTTGATAAAATTAGTTGAAAAGAATTAGCTTGCAGAACAGAGTCCTTCATGCAATAAACAATATAATCAGTACAACAACATGCATAATTTTGGATTCCTACTGCATCCACCAAAATATTACTGTGATGTGTCAGTGGATGTTCAGATTGAAGAAGAATGCCCTAATTAGCTGGTAATTACGTAAATATGTTTTTTAAAATAGCAAATAAGTTATCATGGGATGAGTCAAAAGTAGTTGCTTTCCTCATTTCTAATAATTTTATTAAATATTCACAGCTTGCAGATTTTGGATTCAGATTGCTTGTAGCTTTGAAATACAATTTAGCATTAGGTGGTTGGAGTGCTATCTTTGAATTTATCAGATGAATTGCTCGAATTTAATTTGGGCAGAATGGCACCTCTTGAGGAAAACTATTTTCAGTTAGGCAATGAGCTGTTAACAGTAATGTTTGGAATAAATACATTTTATCAGCATTTACAAAGGCACCCTACTAGGTAGCCAGCAGAATAGTACATTTCGTGGTGCAATATAATTCCTTTGACCTAAAAATACCTTCTTTTTTCTCTTTCAAATTCAAGAATCTTGTAGGGACAGTGTTACATTCATTTTGCCTCCAAGTACGGTTGCCATACTTTAAAGAGATTACATTTTGTAAACAAAATGTATTTTGCAGAAACAAAATGTATTTGTATCTTGCAGAAACAACTGTATAAAGCAATTCTCTTCTGAAAATGTATATTTGGCAATGTACATTTTGGAACATATAGATTTTGTGTAGGAGTTTAGAAAGAAAGCAAAAAAGTATGGTGTTGTAAGGTACTACAAACTGTAGACATTTATGAACAGTCTCTGAAGGCACTTGAACTCTGCAGCATTGCAAAAGAGATGCTTTTTTTTCTCTTAGATGATGAAAACCTTGACACAGATGCAGCCTTGGAAACATCAATGGCAAGAAATCTCAGAACACTGAATGCTTGAGATAGGAGGTTCAAATACTGCAATATTTAAGTCGTGATATTTAAACATATCTTGATATGAAAGTGTCAGAAAAAGCTAAACAAGTGTCACAAAGACTAGGGAGGTAAAGACAGGCCAGCATCAGCTGCTGGATGAACTATTGGTGACTTGGACTTTGTCACTTTTGTTTACCAATAATCCAAATATTTTGCATGCAACTACATGTAACAGTATGGTTAAACATTTTGTCCCACACCATGGACTCCAGAACAAATAATGTAATTGAAATAAATAAATATCATTAAAAGAATATAGTGAAAAAAGTAAGGAGTACAGAAATAAAGACTGTTTTAATTCAATGCTTCTTCTAACACTTGAAAGTACAGTCTAACAAAATTGCTGAAAATTTTTAAATAACAAAGTACCGATACAAACTATCTTAAATTCCTGTAAAACTCATGTTCCATATTTCTAATTTTGAAAATGCCAAATTACTTGGTAAGATAACACACTGTAGATCTCATATTCACAGAGGTCTGCAATACATTGCATTTCTTAGATTTTTTTTTTACATATAAATAGGAACTAGGGCAGAAAGCTTACACTGAACTTTCAATCTCAATTCAACAGCCTTTCAGATCTGAGTTTGTGAGTGCTTAATCTTACATCTATGTTATGTTTTAGTTAATTTTGTTGGAATTAAAATATTATTTCACGTTCTCTCCAAATTTTTTGTGCATAATGCCTTTGATTGCCTGTGATCTTCTCAGAGAATGTGACAAATAAAGTTACAGGAAAAGTCTAGGAAAAGAAGCAACTTACTGCTTTTAACATTACTTTTGTCATAATCTTTATTGATTGCTGTTTGTTCTTGGTTTATGCTCCAGTTACTGTACTGGATTTCTTGAATTACAAGTAAGACTAGGATGCTTCCCAGATGAACAATTCATTACAATATTTACAAGAAAAAAGTAAATTAAAAAAAACATAATTAACATGTAAATTAAGTTAACACAATGGCAGTATATAAATGAATATTGAGAAATATGTATAATATTGTTACAAGGATCATTGTGGCCCTTTTCTGAATCCTCTGCAGCCTGTCCACATCTCCACTGTATAGTGGGGACCAAAACTGAACACAGCATTCCAGATGTGGCATGACAAGCACTAAGTAGAGGGAATTGATGAGACACAGCATCCTGTGTGGGCTGAGACTGTGGTGTGGGAGAAGTTCATCTCTTTCTATTTTTGCTTTGTTTTCATCCTTGTGGGTGTTTGTCTTTTCTACCATGTCTGTTCTTTTCTTTCTTTAAGCTTTTTTGCTCTTTCATTTGTTTATTTGTTTCGGTTTTATTGAATCAATACTCAGTTTTTACTTTTTTTACTTTTTTATACGTCTTGAAAAACATTCACCCTCACTCTTGGGGCTAAAATCTGTTAGTGAACAACTGTTGATCATTTTTGATTTGTGTTTATAGCCTTGAGGTCTGCTATGTCCCAGTGTTTTCAAGGCCTCTGACATCAACACGTTTCATTTATACTCCTAGAGGCCATACTTCAGTATTCAGTGGATAAAAATGATGATTGATGGAACTTGGAACTTAGTGCTATATCAAATTTGGACTCAAAAGGAGAGATACTAGCTAGACTAACCAGATAGAATAGTGGCCCAGTCTGTGGCATATTACTAAAAATCAGAAAAGCTATGAGAAAAGAAAACATTCAGAAAACTTCAACTTATGAAGGTTCATGTCAGAATAGAAATTAAGTAGAAACAACTTTGTAAAGGCATTTCTTAAATTTCCCTTTAAAACAAATATTTGCAAAATATAAAGAGAGGAAGTAATCTCAATCGAGGCACAAGACCTGGTAAAGACATAATTAGCAAACCTGAAAAATTACCATCATGCATTCAGCATATGTGTATGAGAAAAGAAGTAAAAAGTAGGAAAAAAAATGAAATCTAAGAAGATGTTAAAAACAATAAGCTGAAGAAAATAGAACAAGCAGCCAGAAGGATGAAATTCCAGTGAAATAAAATTCTTGTATTTAAAAAAACTACTCCTGTATAAGAATTTTATTCTTATATTCTAAATAGTGTAGCTCTTGTTTAAAAAAAAAAGTTTTATAAATGACACCAAGAAGCTGTCATGCCTAAATAAAAATTCAGAAAGACCATCCAAAAATAGAAAGTCTTATATAAGAAAAAGAAACTGGATACAAATATTGCAGCTGTAACTTAACTCTAAATTGTATTTAAAACCGGGAAAATGAGACTTTGAGAAACATTTTGTCCCAGGAAACTATTTAACCCCTATAATAATGTATTCAAACAAATTCCGAGACCAAAACCAGGAAGTCTTCCAAGATTCTGTATGGTCAAAGACTGATATAAAGGATGTCTGAGTAAAAGGAAGCCGTAGGACAAAACCAAAATGAATTAACCACTTCACTGTGCAAAAGCTTAGGAGCATCACACATTACAGTTTCTTATAGCAGAAGTCACTGCTCAGGAACTGTCTCATATGAAAAGTTGTGGCGGTGGCTCAGCCTACTCCTAGGCTGAGGCCCCGCAATGTTAACCAGACCATGGCCATCCAGTGGGTGGATTTTCCCACCGTAGACAGTGGATCCGAGGGCGGCTCCAAAGTATAAACCGCAGCCCACTGGGTGGCACCCCGAAGCTTGTACCACCTTTTAGTCTGAAAAGTTCTGTAAAGTTCGCTTGTTCATTGATTCTTTGTTACAACTCCCGCCTCCCAAACTCCCTTATTGGTTGTATCCCAGTTGTATCCTCCCCTTTCCTTGCATCCCATTGATTCCCCTTGTGTTACTCCCCCCCTTCAAAAAGGGCTGTTCGCCCGGTTTCGGTGCCATTTGGTCCCTGGACCCTCCAAGAATAAAAGCCTCTTGGAACCCACACCTGTGGCCCTTCCTGCCTCCTTTGTCCTTGGGGACGCTCCAGCCTTACACCAGGCTATCTGGCGCAAGCCCCCGACGAGGGGAAAGCACGTTTATTATCTGGCTTTGTGGCTCTCCGCCACGTCTCTCCTCTGCTGCCTGCTGAGCAGCAAGGACGCTTTCGGAGACACTGCCGCGTTGCCTCTGTCCTGCGGGCATGATCAGAGAACAACCCGGACAGCGTCAAAAAGTTAATAAAAAGAGTTTTCAAATAAATTAATAAAATGAATACCAGCAAACTTCCAGGACCAGATGGTATTCACATGGAGTTCTAAGGAAAATGAAATATGAAAGTGCTGAGTTGTTAACTATAGTGTGTAATTTATCACTTAAAATGTCCTCTGTACCAGAGGAGTTGAAAATGGCAAATGTGATACACATTTTTTAAAAGGGCTTTGGAGAACTATAAAATGGAAAGTCTATATCTGCACTCAGCAAACTGTTGAACTTATAATAGAGAATAAATGAATAAATAAGATGTAGTAGAAAGTCAGCACAGGTTCTGCAGCTTTGTTGCACAAATGTAGTGCAAATTTATATAAAGAAGGTGATAAAGTAGACAGAGATAACTATTGATATATCTACTTGGTTTTCAAAAATAATTTTGAGAAAGGACCTCTGTAAAATAGGATGTTGTGGTACAAGGGATAAAGTCTTCCTGTAATCATTAATAAGTGGTTAAAGGAGAAAAAGCTCCTGTTGGAGCTGTTGGAAAAGATGGTTACTTTTACCATTACAGTGAGATCCATGAGAGTCGATGCTGTTCAACACATCCCTGAGCAATCTGGCAAAAAGTATGATGGTTAGCAAGTTAATTGACATGGTGTTTTTCAAGAAATAGGAACAACAATTCACTATGAAAGTTTATGAAAGGTATTGTAATAGTGATTGGATGAGAGATGAAATGCCTAAAGTACTTAAAAACAAAGCAATATGAGATCAGAGGTTCTACAGCAGCTATTGGCATTGGGAAAGATTTGAGCAGTTGTGCTTAGATTTGCAAAATAACAGATAGATGCTCAAAAATTATTAGGAAAGGAAGAAACAAAAGTCACCATGATACGTCTCACTGTAAAAATCCATACATCACATTCCTTGTGCAGTTCTTCACCAGGCATTCATTATTCTTCCATATCAGGAAGGATATAGTACAGCTGAACACAGAACAGAAAAGAGAAACAAGTATAAAATGGGTTTTGGATGAGAAGAGGCAAAAAACATAAGAGCTGTCCAGTTTATAAAATGAATGACTATCACAGGATGGAGCTGCATATAAAATCACGAAAACCAGAGAAAAAGTAGTCAGGCTTTATTATGCAGTAGAACACAAGAAGGACAGTGACATTTCCATATTCTTTTTCTAAACTGTTACTTCTGCTCTTTGTAGTTTTAAATGAATTTTCTGTCCAGTTTAGTGTGGCAGGTTTTGTGTTGAGATATGAAGATCTGACAAGATGAAAATACTATTTGATTTCAGAATGCTTTATAGTTTCTGAAAGATTTCCTGGTGTTAATTCCATATCTTTCTAAGCTTTCCCAGTCTAGTATGTCTGACCTGAAGAACCATGTCTTTTGGTACAGTGATCTGACTGTACTGCGTGCACACACTCCATCTTCCCCTAAGACAATCAATATACTACCCTCAGTGCAGTGGGTTTTTAAACCACAAAGGCCACTAATTCCAGATAAGATTTCTTTTTGAATTTGGAGATTATTAAGCAACATGAAGGGAAGAAAGCTAACAGAACTTTAAATGCAAACCCCATCTGAACTTTCCATCCTGACAAGAAACAGATTGAATTATTAACCAAAAGTGATGTTAGATAACAGGAATTAGCTCATTTGCTTAGTTTAACACATGCAGGTTAAGATACAAACCCATTAAAGAAGATAAGAAGAACTAATTTTTTTCCAGTTCGTAAAACTGTGTGGGCTCACCAGCACCTGGCTCAAAAGAGGGGATCATTCTGCTGTATTCAACACTGGTGTGGCCTCACCTTGAGTATTGTGTACAGTTCTGGGCCCCACCACTTTAAGAAGGATGTAAAGATCGTCCCCTGCCAGGGAGGGCAATGAAGCTGGTGAAGACCTAGAAGGCTTGTCTTAGAAGACAGGGCTAAGGATTTTGGGGCTGCCTAGTTTGGAGAAAATGAGGCTGAGAGGTGACCTCATTGCTCCTCACAGCTTTCCGAGAGAAGTGGAGAGTGACATGCTGATTTCTTCTCCCTGGGTTCCAGAGATGGGATATGTGGGAATAGTTCAAAGCTGCACCATCAGAGGATGTTTAAACTGGACATTAGGAAGCATTTCTTTACCAAGAAGAGGGTGGTCAAATTGTGGAACAGCCTTCCTGGTGAATGTGCTTGATGCCTCATGGTTCTCTGTGATTGAGAGACATTTGCATAATGCTTTTATCAACATGGATTAAGTTTTGGTCAGCCCTGAAGTGGTTGGGCAGTTAGAATAGATGTTCCTTGTAGGCCCCTTCCAGCTATTCAATTCTATGCTATTCTATTCCATTCCATTCCATTCCAAATGTAAGTGTGTATAAAATTTCTAATTAACACCAATGGAAAAAAAAAAAAGTTTTCTAAATTTTGGGCATGTTATAAAATCATACTATTTGGCTGTGTTTTTCAAGGCACTGAAAATGGGAGAAAGCATGGAAGATTTTATGAAGGAAATGTTGATTTTGCTAGAGGAATACAATGGAATTCTGATCCTCTTCGTTCACTGTCTTTATTTTAGATCTGAAAAAATCTTTCTAGTTCTTCCACTGGAAGTCAATGCATAATGTAAGAAGAGTGTCTAGGTTTCTATCTTCTACAATTGTATTAATATATTTTTATCTACCTAAACATATCTACTGTTTAAACTAAAGATCTCCTGGGTGAATATCAGCATGTTAGCATCCTAACATTACTGAGAAATAAATTATTCATTTGGATATGTCAGCATATGAGCTACTTTGCAGTCCCATTTCAAATTAAATTGAAAGCTTTTATACAATAACTATTGACATTAATGTGGTAGGTTCTCAGCACTCTGTGAACCTTTACATTCTCAGCCATATTACCAACTTTCTTGGAAAAGAAAAAAAGCTTCTCTTCCTCAATACGGAATTAGACGGAAAAAAGGAAGGAAGATGATAAGTTCAAAATTGAGTATTTTGTTTATTTTTACTGTATATCTCATGGTATGTTTTTGATAAAACATTCTTGGCACTAAAAATAGCTAAAGCGTGTATGGCTTAATTCTAGAACCAGCAGATAAGATGAAAATAACCAGTATAAGACAAAAAGCCCCAAACCTCTAAAAGGCACAAGTGTAATGCAAAAGGTGAAAGCCCAAATATTTCCACACACAGATGTGCTGGGAGGAGAGTTACTTTTAATGCCCAGAGGATGGAAAGAAACCTGCCCTACAAAAAGAATATGAGAAAAGGAAAAAAGTCCACCTCAACTCTACAAATTTGGTATTAGCTTCCAATTCAAATTTGTGAGCTGGATGGAAGAGGTCTAGTGAGAATTACCCCCTTTGGAAGCAACTGTTCACAACTTATATAAATGAATTCAATAGTGAAGGCCTAAGAAGAGTTTAAAAAAACCCCCAAACACCCCAACAAAATAACAAACCTCACTGTGAATCAAGAATAGGAGGATTCCTTCTTTTTCCAGAAGGCAACTGATAAAAACTCTTTTTTTAAGTTTTTTGAGAAGAACAGGTTGAATAGTTTGTAATGCTATGGAGATCAGTTAAGAACTATTCCAAGGTAACAACACAGTGGAAATATCCCAAATGTAACCTACCTTCAGACAATCTCTTTTAAAATATATGTATTGTTCTCCATGAATTTGCCAAGTTACATCTTAAAATGTATTTAATGCCTTGCTCCTACCATTGTAATTAGAAGACTATTCCACTACTTGAATGATTAAAATCCCAATTTTTCTAATCCTGAAATAGTTCTATATCTCTTTGGTAAAAGGAGGTAAAATATGGCATCATCTCCCTTCTAGGCATGTTTCATGAGGCTTAACTGAGGTGTTGCCAATGAAAAATGTAATTAAGATTCTCTGCCTTTTTTGAGCATAGGTGTGTTTTAATCAACACCAGAAGTGTAGCTATACAATTTAAATAAACAATCAAGATTTTAAAAATGCATTGCTAGATTAAATTAGTAGTACTGGACAAAAATATTAGTCTGTGTAAGACATGCTTGAAGCAAGGCAGTATGAAAATGTTGCATGCAGCATGTATTCGTCTCAGGAAGGAAAGAAGATGCATGTGTTGAATGCAGCAAAAGGCAGACAGTGTTTGCACCAGACAGAAAACCCGTGTTAATGTCAGCCATTAAGGAAAAAGCCTGCTGCACTTCAGTAAGAACAGAGTTGTGTAAAAAAG
>WEIT01018310.1:111-20870 GCA_013389985.1 Dryoscopus gambensis
GCACTTCCCATGGGCAGGCAGGTGTTCAGCCTTTCCCAAGAAAGCGGGGCTCCATCATGTGTAATGGGTGCTTGGGAAGAAAAATGTCAGTGCTGAATGTCCTCTCCTTCCTCCTCCTTTCCTCTCTCTTTACGTACTGAACATGATGTCATTTGGTGTGGGATATCCCTTGGGTCAGTTGGGGTCAGCTGTCCCAGCTATTTCCTCTCCCAGCTCCATATGCACCCCCAGTCTCCCTGCTGGTGGGGTGGGATGAAGAGTAGAAAAGGCCTTGACTGTGCAAGTGCTGCTCAACAGGAATGAAGGCATCTCTGTGTTACTGACACTGTTACCAGCACAAATCCAAAATACAGTCCATACTAACTACTGTGAAAGCAATTAACTCTATCCCAGCCAAAACCAGCATGCTGATGGAAATGTGGACTGCTTGCAAAAGAAAGGGGTTAGGGGACAAAGCAGTGAAATGTTGAAAATGAAGTTTATTGCTAATATTGGTGTTTCTTAGGTGGTCCTTAAAAATAACTATATTCTGTTCATTCTTTTGGGGGGAATGGCTGAAGAGAGTTAGAGTTTGAGGTTAATATTATGGTGATGAATGTGACAGTTGCCAGCATTTTGCCATAGAATCTTCTTTCAGATTTCTCCAATTGGTGCAGCTTCTTTGCCTCTTTTTAGCAGTAGGAGTCAGATCTTAAAAAAAACCCTGTTCTACTACAAGGCAAACTGCACTAATATTTTATCTATTCCAGACCACGGTATTGTGTGGAAGGTGCAAGGTTCATGAGAAAAAACCTATAAGCAGAGGTTAGTTGGTATGTGATTTACACCCATGAAAATCCATTTAACTATTTTAGGCCTTTCGTGCCCATGGTTCTAAAGTGGATCTATTGTCTGTCACAGTTGGAGGACAGAGGCACTTACATCCTCAGGAAGCTGCTATTTTGGAGGAGTGAATTAGCTCCCTTTTCAACCTGGGGATAAAGAAAGGTAGGATTGTCAGATTTCTCTAAGTGATCATTTGCAGCATGTCTGAAGTCTTTTATAGTGACCTATAATATATGACTTTAAACAATAGCGCTGAGTGTTGAGATGTAAAGGATTATTATCCTCAGTGTATACTGCCAAGTCTGGAGGTCTACATTATTCTCCTCAGTTCGCAATTTTTTGTTTCACTCACAAAACCTTTCAATACATTCAACTTGTACTAGAAGAAAAAGCTTTCAGCTCAAGAGCAAAGAATGTGTATTCATTGAAGGCATGGGAGATGGGGTGAGACATGGCAAAATAATTACAATGACAGCTTGTAAGTTAGTCTGTCCTAGCTTTAGTTACTTCTTGTTTTTGCGGTATTTGCCTTTCTGGAAATTTTAACACCACCTTGTAACCTGTTACTTGAATCTCAGAAAGATTAAAAAAAGATTTTGAAGCCAAATCAGCTTCTCTTATTGATACTTGACAACAGAAAACTGTTAATAGTTTGATTTGATGGAGGTCTTTAAGGAAAGCTTATTGAGAGACAGAGAACGAATCATCCCAGTGTGCAGAGTACCAAGAGTGTCAGAAGAAGGGATGTTGAGCTAAGCAAGAAGTTTTAATGAACTCAAATGTAAAAAAAGAGCATAGAAGAAATACGAGCAAAGACAGGCAGAGGGTGTGTGCAAACATCCTTTGGGCACTAGGGATGCCACCCAGCAGGCCAAAGCCTGGTTGCAGTTCAAACTAGCTTGGGGCATTAAAAATTGCTAAGAAGGGCCTCTACAAGTATACCAGTAGCAAAAGAAAGTTCTTTGAAAACACAGGTGTGTTGTCGAATAGGGAGACAGCTTAATAATGGATCATACAGGGAATGCTCCAGGTACTCAGTGTTTTTGGCTCAGGAAAACGGTAGAACAGGGACTTACCAGAGAAGCTGATGTGTTCTACTGTCCTCCTATTAGAGCTTTAGGTGCTATCTCATCAACCAGTCTTCGATTAAATATCAGCCTATTGCTGTTTCTGTTGCGAACACAGAGTACAGGTTATTCCTTTTCCCTTATGCAGTAGTTAGAGTCTATTACCAGTTTGCTGTCCTTTGTGTTGTAAATAAAGATTCTAAGCCTGCTGGGTTTTTTTAAGGCCAACCGTTACTTCTTTGCTTTCTTAGATACTCTAAGCAATCCATGTCTTTGTAAAAGTTAAGTGCCTAAAACTAGACGTAACACCCAGCTAAGCTTTATAGGGACTAAATAGAACATAAGGATTACTGTCTGTATTTTGCAGGATATATGGTTTCAGTTTTAAGCTCCTGTATGGAGTAGGGTTTTTGTGTAGTGGCTTTTTATTGTTGACTCAACTTAGAATTTACCTTAGGTCTTTAGAACACATTATTTTTGATCTTTAAATTATGCCCACTCAATAAGGAAGTAGTGTGTGACTGGATTTGCCAGGGAAGCACATAGTTATTGTGGCTGAAATGACAACAGTGCTTTGGTGTTGCCGTTGGATGGAGGAAAAGGATGGGAAGTGGGGGATTGTCCTGAGAAATCTATGTGCTCTATGTGTATATGTATATGTAGCTGGGACCTTGAAGTCTGGGCAGAATTTACTTGCACTGAGAGTCTTAACAAGCATCAGCCATTTGAATAATCCTGTATTAGATCCTTTTCTGTGAGGAGCTGCCACGCGCTGTTCTCTGCACTGCACTTCTGCACTTGGCTGCGTCAGCTTTTGAGTAGCTCCTTGTATGTTGCCTCTGCTGAATGGATGATTTCATTCTGTCTAGATCTCTGGACTCTGTTAAAATAAACATGAGCTCTCATTCTGACTGCTGTAGGAAGACCTATTAAATGTGCTGTTTTCTTTTATCCTGCTGTTAAAAAAAAAATCGAATGATACAGGACAGGCATCTGGAAATTACTTGTCATATCCTTCCATTTCGGCAGGGAGATATTGGTAATTATTTGCTTGCTTAGCTTATTCTCCCCATTGTTGTGTCCTAGTAGATTCACTAAGACTACTTACCCAAACTTGAAAATAAGAGCCTCTTAATTCAAATTCCTTCAAAAAGCTCATGACTAGTTAGTCTTGTTGGAGGTAATGGGGCCCAGAACAGGCACCAGAGAACTCGTGGGTGGCTATTGCTGTTAAAAGAAGGTTTTTACTTGGCACGTTGACATTAATCAAAATAATTTCAACATCACAATGCACAGCTGCAGTGTCAGTGTCCTCTGGGAAACCTTTCTGATCTAAATGTAGTGGGTGTCATTAAGAGCACTTAAAGTGCATGGGGAAAGTACAGTCTTGTGGCATGAAATAATAATAGTCTTCCCAACATAGTCACAGAATGATTTGTGTTCAAAGGGATCTTAAAGATCATCTAATTCCACCCCCACTGCCATGGGCAGGGACACCATCTGTCTGGCTTTATATTCTAAAGAATACAGAGACAATTGCCAGCCTATTTTTTTTTTGTAGTTGTTTGTTCTTCTCTGAATGGAGGAAAAGAAACTTCCATGCATTATTCGTTTTGCTTCAGAGCCATTATTAGTATTGGAAATTGGTAAATATCTGAGTTAATGGTTACTCTGTTGCTTTTCCAAGTGGAGCCAGGCTTGGCAGAGATTTGCCTTGGTACATGGCAAACATGACAGAGCTGGTCATCAGGAGCCTGTGTTTTCATTCTGTAAACTGTAAAGCAGCAACAGCAGCTTAAAATCCTTTTCCCGCTGATTCCTATAAGTGTTTTAAAGGATGCTCTCGTGAGACCCCACCTGGAGTACCACACCCAGCTTGGGGTCCTCCGCACAGGAAGGACATAGAGCTGTTGGAGCAAGTGGATCAGAGGACTGGAACTCCTGTGCAGACAGGCTGAGAGCTGGGGCTGCTCAGCCTGGGGAAGGGGCAGCTCTGGGGAGACTTCACAGCACCTTCCAGGACCTAAAGGGGGCCTACGGGAAAGCTGGAGAGAAACGTTTTAGGAAGGGCTGTTGTGATAAAACAAAGGTTATCATTTTCAAACTGAAGAGGGTTGATTTGAATTAGATATAAGGAAGAAGTTTTTTGCAAGAGTGTGGTAAAACACTGGAACTGGTTCTGTGATTTAAGGAGATGCTATCTTGTGAAGCTTTCAAGCTTTTAAAAATTCGTGTTATTTCATGTCTCTGATACGCGGTTGTGGTTTAACCTCAGCTGCCAACTGAGCGCTGCACAGCTGCTCGCTCACTTTGACTACTCTGCCAATTTTGATGTAAAGTTTACTTTGTCTTGTCATTGCTGACAGTCTGTGGGAAGAAATAAAAGTATTTGAATGAGCAGAGTCAACAATTTGGATGAAAACATGAATCTCCTAGAAATCCTATTTGTAAGTGTAACTTACTTTATTCTTATTAAATCAAACAAAAAACTCTATCCCAACAAAACCAAAAAACAACTGAAAGCAACCTTTAACATAAAGAATCCAATAACATTATAATTTGTAATTATCCTTTAAACACCCTTGGGACTGCACAGCAAGTATTCAGTTGAAGTTCCATGAAATTAGTAGTAGTCACTTAAAGTTGATAATTCATATGGAAAACTCTAGATAGATCTGTTTTGCAGTCTTCATTGCTAATAATAGTGTCAGAGAACATTAAAGAATGAACATTTTGTCACTGAACAGTAAACTTGTGTCATGTTTCAGTGCATGGGACGGTTATCATGTAGGCTTTGGGGTTTTTTGTTTCTCTGGAGGAGCTGATTAAAGCTGGTTGTTGCCTAAAGGCGTGTTGGAACAAGTTTCTGTTCTTGTTTCCTAGGGTTTCTGTTTGTTTTTAAAAAAATCTAATGCAATGAATGCAATCTGCAGTGCAGATGAAATGGAAGAAATATGCTGTCCCAAAACAAGGATTTTGTTCCAAGCCTCATTTCATAGGGGAATTTCTCCTCTTCTGAGAACTGAGTGGACATGCAAAACAGATGAGGAATTCTGGAACAGACAAAATAGCAGGTAGCTAGTACTGCCCACAGAGAGAAATGTTATCACAGTTTTGGGATTTCCTTTTCTTTTGTTTTCGTGGTGTTGTTTGTATCTTTTCATTGACTTGCCTGGGTTCCATCTGTGATCTTGGCCACTACCAGCTTGGTGTTTCCTGAACTGTATTTGTGATGTTAAAGAGTGGCAAAAAATATCGCAAGGGGCAGGTTTCAGTCTGGTCAGCACTTCAGATTATTCTGGCAAGGGCAAGGATATGCAGCTTGTAGCAAACAAGCTTAGTGCCCTTGCTCTCTTAGGATCCTCTGTGGCATTATTAGACTTAATTATGTTGATCCCAAATGCACTTCAATTAGGACAGGCAAGGAGAAAATGAACTAGACAGCACAAGTCACATGAACCCCCTTTATCCTGCTTTCTATGTTCTTTGCTTTATTTTTCTTTTCTTCCTTCTTTGACTCTCAGGCTTTTATTGGGAAAAAAAATGTTTGGCTTTGTCACACAAGGTAATTGCATCTTTTAAAGTATAGCTGCCTGCTGTGACTAAAAGGTACAAAAACAGCCTTTAATATCCTAGTGCTGATGAAAGTTTGTCAGGTGTGAATGGTTGATAAAGCTGTTCTTAGATTTCTTTTCTACTGGCATTTAGGACAGCCCACTAGAAAAGATGAGTCTCTGCATTTCTCTTGTGTCTCCTCTGGGATTTTCCTAGATATTTTTATCAAATGTCAGTAGACCCATTCCTTTACACCTATATTAATCTCCCTTTTCCCTCCCTTCCCTTTCTTTAGATTTCTTAAAACCTATCAAATAGTGGATTTGTAACCCACTGTAATAGCGTATGGCCAAAACCAGTGAGTGTTAGCAGTATTGCTAAAATGAAACCTTTGCTAAATGCTTTTTCACATGCTGTGTTCTTTCTTGTATGTTCAGTACACTGAAGTGGAAGTGAACCAGCAATAATCTGTCATGAACTCCCAAATTCAGTCTTGTTTAATTGAACAATAAGAAACCAATGTTTCATCAACTCTTTACCCTTCCCGAGTGAGAAACTACTAGGTTTTCTGCTTATACAACAGGGATAGCATTGTAGTCATCCCTCAGCTTTGAGACAGGCCTTGTCCTGAAGAATTCAGTCTATTTGGACAAGACAAAAGATGATAGGGAGAACTGAGGCACGGAAGGGACGTGACCTGTCTGAGGCCTTGCTGCAGGTCAGTGGCAAAACCATGGTGAGAACTTGGGTGCTGTAGCTGCTGTCTCATTGCTGGCTCAGCCCTTGCTCGCTGTGGGCGGCCGCTTCCCAGGCACTCCTGATTATCAACTTGTAACATGTGTACTGAAGGTCAGGCTGCTCATTAACTCTCTGGTGGTGGTGCTGTCCTCTGCTCTTTCAGTTCATTGGCTAATATATAGCTTCAGGTCTCTCACTCTTGTTTCTAAACGTCTTCATTAATTCCAAGACTAGTTTGGAATGAGAAAATGTTAATTTGTAGAAGTATTTTACACCAGATTATAATAAGCAGGTCATTAAGCTGTCATGGTCTATCGTGTCTGTGGGACTTGAGAGACCTTTAATCAGCAGATTATTGACATTACATGGCAAACAGTCTGGTATGTAAATAAAAGTTTATGACCTTAGGAATTGCTAATAAAAGGTCCCCATTCAGGTTACTACAGCTAAAAAAGAAAGGTCTATATATGTTTTTGAAGTTGTTTTTATTGTACGGGCAGTGAAAGGTAAAGGGAGTAGTGCCTTGTAGCTCAGTCCCAAGGCTTTTTGTCAGCAACTGTAACATTGCACTGCTGCTGTGGTTGATTTTGCAAAGCATGCAACAGTTTCCATATGTTCTGTTGTAATCTTCTTTTTGGTGATTTGTCTTCCAAAGTTATTTCAAGTTCCTTTGACATAATAAGAATTTAAACAGCATGAGTGTAGTTTTAGGTATTTGTTTTATGATAGTAAACTCATGCTTTTTTAATGTACAATATAAGTGCTGTACAGAAGTTGCAGTTTAACTCCATGTGTCTTTGCACATGTAAAACTGATTAGCTCTCACTTTGTAATGTGTTAGGTGGTATTATAAGAAAACAGAATCCTTCTCTGTACATCAAGACAAAATGCATTTTGCTTGTCAGCCCTCTTCCTACTTAAAGGTGTGAGAGCATCTAAACTGCAGAAATTTCAGAGCCCTTCTCTAAAAACAGCTGTGTTGCTGCGCATTCTCAGCAACCTTCCCAGAGACAGTTTTGCCAGCAGGAAAAAAATGGGGAATGGTCTTTGCATAGATGTTTCAGAGAGATGTTTTAATTTCTGGCTGCATTGCTGCGAGTCTGCCCCAAGACTGCAGAATCACGGGACATCCAAAGAGTTCTCGGGGTGGGGGGAACATAAAAGACCAATAGGAAACCGGGCTTGGGCACAAGTGACCAGGGAGCAGGGGAAAACCACGTGTCCAGGCCATGCTTCCACCCCAGGGCCCCCTTCGGGGGAAGGCGGGGGCCGCCCCTACATGACGGGAACCCCGACACAGCTGTGTCATCCCCCCTGCCCCAAGCTCAGTGCTCTGGGACCAAGTAGGTTATGATAAGCACATCAGAGCTGGAAGGAGCTCCTGGGTTCCATGTGAAGTGCCGTAGCTTTGGCGCAGAATGCAAGTACAGATGGCCAGAGGTACTTTAGCTCACCTGGAACTTCCACTGCCATCTCTTGTCCTTATACAGTTGCCATCTTCTGTGTTTCATACCGCAGTGAAAAATTAAAACTAATGTTTGAAAACAACAGTTCTCAAAAACAAGCTGCAGCCTTAGTCCTGGGTGTCTGTAACTGACCATAGGAAGTGAATAAACCCAACAGAACTGACCATGCTCCTTTGCGTTTAATAAATTCTCTTACTGAGGGTTTACATAAGAAATCAATAATAGCCAAAAGTTTGTTTATCTCAAATTGTTTAGACTTGCTGCAATTTTACTGCCTGTGTTACTCTTATTTTGAAGGGAAATATGTTTACAGATAATTGGCCTAATCCCCAGTTAGCTGAATTTGGTAGACAGATCAAATTTTAAAATGAACGGGATTACGAATTAAAACAAATAGATAAAACTTTTGGATATTGTATAAAGCATTCTAAATGTTAAATTGAACATGGGAATACAAAAAAAGCTTGCTTTTAATTCTTCATTCAGCCAAACATATCAATTAGATGCTGTAGTCTTTGTCTTAGTGGTTTTGTCTTTCATGTAAGTTTTACCAGAATCTTAACTGAAAATTTGTAAAAAGGCTTGTCAGAGTTACCAGTTTCAGTGATAGAACGAAAACAATGATATATAATGAAATATATATCTTAAATATTAGGTGTTAGACTTCTCAGGAGAAATACTACACTTTTTAGGTGTTTTTCTATGACTTCTAAAATACAGTAAAAGAGCTAATTGCCCTAACTGGTGGTTGGTTTCTTTTTTCTTTGTCTCTGCTACAATGGCATCAATCTCAATCTATTGCTCCCAGTCACTCTTTGTGGAAAATCTATGGGATTAAAAAAACATACTATATAGTTTCACTGAAGTGTGTCCTGTTTTTTCTAATTTGATGTAAGAATATGCAATATTCACTCAGTAATAATTCAGTGGAGAATTCCCCTTGCTAATTGAATTTTACACTTCCTGATCTTTCTTATTTTCCAAGTTGCAGCTTTGCTTTTGTGGAATAGAATCGAACGATTGATAGGAAAGGTCAATGGAAATGTGTTTATCTGTGCTGTAGGACACACAGCTTGTTCAAAGAGGGCTCACTGAAAAGTAGATCAGATGTCTTGTGTAAAAACTGCTGACTCTGAGTTCATACACACGCTTCTAGCAAAGCTCTTGTGTAAATGGAGAGGTGATGGGGACATGGGGTTGTTTCTGTATAAACATTTTTTTAGCAGCTCTTTTGCAGCAGAAGAATACAGGTGATGACGTCTCTTGGGGTGAAAGAAGTTTGTGATGGTTTTGGCCAAATTTAGGGGAAACGTCCAAGGGGAACGTCTCCTAAAAAGGAGATGCCACCCCTCCCCCCTTATCAGGTTCGGGAAAAAAGAAAATTCTCCTCGGAGGAAGGTGAAAGAGAAAATGAAACTATTTATTTAACAAACAGTGAGGTTAGGAGTAATAACAACAACAACAAAAAAAATAACAAAGCCTCCCACTGAGGGGAGGGAACCTGAAAGATTTGAAAGTCCTTCTGTGGGTGCAGTTTTCCCCTTCTCTCCCGTGACGCTGGAATCGGAGCTGGCCGGCACGGGTGCGGGGGCCCCCGAAGGTGGTGGAGCTCAGTGGGTCTTTGGTGCTCTGATACTTCTGGTGACAGGATTCCGTAACTTAGCGAGCTGGTCTTCTTCCAGGATAGCAGGATGGCCTTCCCAGTAGTTCTCCCAGCTAGCTCCTCCTGGGCTCTTCTCCTCTCTCTTATGTGTTATCTCACCGAGGGTCAGCTGGTCTCTGACCCTTAGTGGAAACACCTGATTTGACACACCTGTAACTCGTCCAGGTCAAGTGGGGGCTGAATAATGTGGAATACAGCACAAATCACCCCATGACATACTTCCATAGGGAGCTTTTTTCTATGCAAAATCAGTAATGATGGCCTTATGCAAAAGTATTAATAATAGGTGTCTGTCTACAATTTGACTGATAAAAAGGATAGTTTGGTTAGAAGGTGTTCCTCAGTGCCTTTTCCTGAAGGCATAACAAGGACAGATGAGGGACTACTGGTTAGACGATATCACCTTTGATAACATGTCAATGTTACTGGATTGTTATCTTTTTACAATGAATCAAAGAAATCTCTAAGGTGCACATTCAGGTTAAAAAATCTAAAGTGAAAATTTTCATGTAAGCATGCATTTTTAAAAAAAAAATATATGTAAGTCATGAGGTGGGCTGTGCTGCATTGATTACTTGCTCAGACTACTAAAGTGCACCATCTCTGAAAATGAAGCACAGCCAAGATACTGCTTTGGGACTGGCAGATGCCATGCAGAACTCAGGGCAGATCATAGAGCACAGCTCACCTCCTCAGCTTTTACAAACAGATTTCTTTATTAAATTTTCAGTTTTGTTTTGCAAGTTATGGCAGGGTGTTAATTTTCATTATGAAAGGAGGAATTTGCTAATGAAGACTTACCTGGATGCTTACCGTGCAGCTCATCATACTGTGCATTGTATGTGCTAAGAATAGCAGGAGTTTTGGTGTAATTCCAAGGGGATTTCTTCACATGGGCAATTTTCAGCATCTTTGAACAGAGGAATAGAAATCTCAATTTGTAAGATTAACTGTAGAACAATTATTAGAAAGGACTCAGAGCTGCACACTCTAAAGAAAAGAAAGGAAAAACAGGAAGGGTAGAAGAGTCCAAGATCCAGCTAGTATTTTTGTTAGTGTCTGATCATATTTTGTCTTTTAAAGACAGAAAAATATTCTGGTCAATATGAAAAATTTTATTCCTATAAAAATGTATCAAGTTCTGATTTTGCATTTACTAGTATCTCTCATTACCCTGGAACTGTGCATCACAGAGGAGAACTTTTGTCCAAAGTTCTAAATGCTTGCTTGTGGTCAGTTTACCTGTACATATATTTTGGGTGATTTTATCAGCTGTATTACTGCCTTCCTTGCGTGTACCTGGAGTACTGGGGTGGCTGGATTACATGGAAAGCCCTTGGTGACAGGATTTGGAAGAGTGAATTAAGTAGAAAGTTTATGTCAGAGCTTAAGCTGAGCTCTTAATTGCTCTTCTTCTGCCAGTGAAGACTGACCCACAGAGTAGCTGTCTCCTTACTTTGGTGCAAACTTCCAATCTTCTCAGTCCTGACTTACGGGAGGGCTGCAGAAATGCAGGGAGGCAGCCAAAAAGGACTCTGTTGTTTGCTCCAGTGCATAGGACATAGTATGAGGCAGCTTAGGGTCTTTGGTTCTGCTCCCAGTTATTGCTGATTCATGTGGCAGAAATAGGAAGGATATGTTTGTGTTACATTGATCAGTGAGATTTGTTGAGAAAGAAATTGATGTACTTAATAAGCATGTATGAATATCTTAGGACTCAACCTGGATGAAATTATTTCATGTTAACTGGGAGCCAAGAATTGAGGGAATCCTTCAATTGATGAAGGGAATCTGTATTCGTGGTACATCTTTGGGTTTTTCTTTTCTCCAGGGAATCTGTTACCTATAAGACGCCGTAATTTAGCCAGGGCATGATAACCATTTAAAAAAATAAATTGTGAGAGGTTACAAAAATACAGGTAGCTATTCTCAAATGAAGAGGTAAAACAATTTCATTTTTAAAACTGATTGCATGCAGTTTTAAGGAACAGAAAATCTGGTAAAGCTGGTGGACACTCATTAAATTTTTTCTTTCTAAAATAAAAATATATTTTAAGAGGAGGTGGAGCAGATGACTTCAAAGACAGTGGTACTGTTTTTAGCCTTCTGATTCTGTGATGTAAATTAATGGCAATAGAATTAAGGAGAGTTTACCGGTTTCCCATTATTCTTTTTTGGTCCACTTCTCAGTTTTAACGACAAGTACGGTGATAAATTGCTTCTCTTAAGTCAGGCACTGTGGACATTAGCAATTATTACAGAGAGAATTTTCAAAAGCTTCTAGTAGTTCTTGGCTACTGTTAAAATCAAAAGGGAAACTAGAGGGAATTGTGCCACAATTTGGTATGTTTGTATATCCTGATCGTTGTGCATCTTTTGCCTGGAAAACTTAAAATGTGTAATGTTTTTCAAATATTAAAAAAAAATTAGTTGTGTTTCATGCCTTTAGATAGATAATAGATGCAGTGTTTTATGGGGACAGACAGTCAGCTCAGCCAGCAGCCAAATCTAATCTCTCTTAGTCACTGGAACGCTGCAGAGTGTGGGCTTCTCCTGCTGCTGCTTCTTTCACAGCTCCAGCCTCCACACGGCCTCATGGCTGATCAGAAGCTCTTTGTTTGCGCAGAAATGTGATTATGTTGGTTGAGAGTGCAGGGGCTTGTACATACTACAAACTGGGGCTTGTAAGTTCCTGTAGCACAGCCTCAGACATCCGTATCTTGTGGGAACTGTGTAGGAGAGGCAGGAGTAGGAGCACCAAGCAAGTCGGTGATAGACCACGCTGACAACGTAGAAAACGATGGATGGATTTGTTGTCCTGCATTGTTACATAAAAATCATATATATTGATTGTAATGGCAGGGCAGGGCAGCAACTCCATTCCTTGATTTGGGACATATCATTTCAACTCATTCGTGGTTTCTCCCGAGGCAAGAGCTGGTAGTGCTAATTACTGGATTAAGTGAAGGAGAGACAAAAAGCGCTCAGTGGCGTCTCTCAGTCTTCACACACTCTGCTCCCCTTGCTCTCTCTTTTTAATGCCCTGAGGGTGCCTGCTGTAGAGTCTAATTGCTTGATTTGGTGCATCGAGAGAGAGGATGTGACACGCCACCCTGCACTTGTTTGTGCTCTGCCCATTTGGCAGTGACAGAAACCAGGCAGAGGTCATGTGAGGGCAGCCAGAAGAGCACGGCTGTGCCGGGAACGCGGTTCCACTACACTGGGCTCCTTTCATGCCTTCTGTGTGAATAGGGGTCAGCGCTGTACCAATGTCATGAAATTAAACGGTGATTTTATGCAGACTCATCTAAATGGAGCCCCACCCCCGGCTGGAAACATGGTGGTGTGCTTTCAGGGTGAGTGGAAGGGCTAACCATGGACGGTTGAATGAGTGACTTCGTAGCAAAGCAATTATAGGCCTGATCCTAGAAACCCCTCTTACCTGCTGTTTGTGTGACACAAGCCTGATGATTTACCAGGGAGACAAGAATTTAGCAGTCACTAAAGGAGGAGCTGTTGAAGACATGTTCCCTAATTAAAAAAACCTATCACCCTAAAGAGTTAGGGGATATAATCTTGTATGCTTCTCTTTGCGTGTTTGCATTTAGGTCTACACTCTCTGGGCTGCCTCGTCTCCCTAGCACTGGTTAGGTTGAAGTGTAGTTAATGAAGGTGCAGTTTATGCCGACATGCCCGGCCACTTACAAAGTGTTACAGGTCCATGTACAAAACTCCTGAGAACCCAGTTTCGTTGGTGAGTGTTGATGAGGTGCAGTGGGCTCTCCTGTGGGAGTTGTAATCCATATGCTGTAACTCCTACAGCTGGGCACTGCCAGTGGCAGTGTGACACTTGAAAGAGGAGCCCACAATCGTTTCGAGAGGCTACAGCTAATGTACTGGTGGTGCTGGCCATTTCAGATATTTGCAGAGATAATGGAAGTGAGGGAAACTTATAGAAAGCAGTTACATTCTTTCTGAGAATGTTTTATTACATGTCAAGTATTTTCTCTTTCTGTATTCCGTCAACTTGCTAGTTCACAGATTGATGCATGCAATTTCAAGGCTGTCTTCTGTTGTGTTTCCAGTGAATAAATTTTCAGCTTATAGCAGATATTTTCTTAGTCTTTAAGTATATGACACTGTGTTTGGATTGTTAAATTTCATTCCATCTGTATGTCCCATATGTTCAGCCCTCCTACTGTTCCAGTTTGTTTGTGGTCACTTTTCTTCACTATGTGAGGGAAAGGACATGAGTACTAGGGAAGGATTCTTACTGATAGCTCCACAGCTGTGGTAACTGTAAGTTGTATGTTGTTGGACACCTCTTCTCTTACTCTGTCTCTGGGTAGCCCAGTGCAGGGTTAATTGCAGTGTTTGTGCAGCAGGGGAGGACCAGATTTAAAGGTCTCTGTCTCCTGATGTTTCAGCTCAAATAAAGAAATATCTAAAAGTATGAAAATACAATTAAAGGAAAATAATTCATGCTGTAAAAGTTTTCTAATGTCATTGTAGTGGATGAACAACAGCACAGGTTAATGGGGAAATTTCCTAGGCTGAAGTGTTTGAAATGGAAGAGAAGGCAAGCAGAGCATTCTGGGCTTTCCTGGGCCTGTTTGTCAATATACAAATAGTTTCAGTTGCTTCAAAGAGGTTCAGTAAATGGAATTATTAAAAAACAGGAAAAATGTGTTTGCTATTTCTTTTCCTTGCTCAGTTAAATTTTATTTTGTTCTGTTTGCATTTACTTCTTCAATTTAGAATTGGCTTCCAAATATACTTGCTCTTAAACAAAAGCAGGGCTGAAAAGCAGGAGAAGCTATCTTAAGAGCAGTTTCCTTTCCAAGCGCTTCTCTGGGAAAACATGCCTTTCAAGTTGAATCCTTTCCTGTTGCTTGTGTGTTTGTCACAGGGGCTGAAAAGTGAAACCCTGACACTATTAACTTTGGGTAAAACTTAAGCATTGTTTTTCATATAAGGGGAAAAAATCAAATAAGTTGTTTTTCTATGCAGTGTTTTGCTTGTACCTTTGTGTTGCAAAATGTTTATTTTCTCTTCTACTATGGATTGAAGTTGCAGTGTAGGCAGAGAAGTGTCAAAATTGATTTAGCAGTTCGATGCCGTGCATGTTCTCCTTTATGCTCAAGTTTTTACCCTTGCTCTACCAGGGTACCCTCTTGACACTGGTGTTTTTAGCAGGAATTAATTGTCTAGTTAGCAGCTGAGATGCACCTTCTTTGCTGTATAAATGGGTCATTAGAATTATCTGTTATCTAATATAGGATTATCTGTAGTGTGGAGTTGTACTTCTTTAGAACATGAAGCCTTTTAAGCAAAGTTGAGGAAATGTCCTGGCTGGTGCTTTTGCCCTTGTTTCTCTCACAGGTTTATTAGAACACACATTTCTTATCTCTTTCTGTCCTTGACTGTAATACTAGTACTGAGAAGTCTTCTGTCGGGGTGGTCAGAAAGCTTTCTGAGCCCCTCAGTCTGACAGAGGTCTGCTTGCCCTAACACATTGCTTTGTGTAACATGCCCAAAGCATCACTATTCCAGCAAGATTTTGTGGGATTCTTAGAGTTAGAGGTCTAGAAAACCGTGTTACCTTCCAGTTGATCAAGCCAAGTGTAGTGGGTTTTGCCTGGAAGGCAGGAGTTGAGAATCTGTGGATTGCAGATGTCCCTTTTGAGATTCTGTGCAGGGCGACTGTTCCATGGGAAACAGCTAAAGTTTTTAAATGAGTTTTACTGCTGGCACTCAATAGTAAAAAATAAACGCTTTCTTTTATTTGCTTTTATAACAATGTCCAGCTGGGCATGGAAACTTACCCAGTATTCATATTTTTATGATTAAATGGCTGCTTTGTGCTGGCCATATAGCTGGTGCCTTTGAAACCCTTCTGGGGCTGAGCAGAAAGAAAGAAACATTTCCTATGTAATGAGGAGTAGCAGTTCCTGGACTAAGTTGAAGTGCTGGGTGAGTACATGTAGTCAAATAAAATCCAGTCCTCTGTGCACAATTGTTGAGGATTTTTTTGGTGGTATTTGTTGTTGGGGTGTTGTTTTGAAAGAGCAATAGGCGAAGACTGACTGCAAGAGCATAGCTACGCAGCACAAGGGTCTTTAGTCACTTGCTTTTTATAGCTCTTCTCTTAGGGAGCCATCTGCATCTACTACAATTACATTTCCAGATCCCTCAAAGACATTTTCTAGTCCTTGGTTTACTTCTAGGTGTCGGTGGAAGAATCAGCTATTAGTGTTTGTGCAAAGCAGAGAAGGTTTGTGCAAACAATAAATAAGCTCGTGGATTCATCAGGAACTACAGTTTATGGAAATAATGTGGTTCAGAGTGACAATAAAATTGGGAATAAAAGTTTGCACTTGCAAATGAGCATTTTATATGTTGTAGGTGATACTGCTTGTAGTGTTGGCTATGCTGAAATTACATGAGAAGAGTAAGCTCTGTCATAGTGAACTGGAAATCTTCCAGTGTAGCTCTGTTTCTTCAATGCACTTATTCTTAAAGCAAGTTTAACCCTCAAATTAATTTGCAGTGATACCATTGTATTTATATCTTCAGCACAAGTCCAGCAAAGGTGTCAGCAGCAAAACCACCCCAGACTGCTGTGTCATATTAAACAATTGTGATCTGAAGGGGCATCTTAACAGAAGTGAAGAGGATTTTGTCTATGTGTTTAGTCAAGCCCCTGACACCTCTTTTGAGAATTACAAATAATAGAGGTACTTTTGGTGCTGTCTGCAACCAGACAAAGGGTCAGCAGTCTGTTTCACTTAGACAAGCAGCTCTTTTATAGCTGCTTTTTTTTTCTACTGCCAAACTGTGGAACTTTTGCCTAGGAACAAAACCCTCAGGTAAACAGCACTGTGACCATTTGTTGCCTCCAGTTTGTTCCATGTCGCTTGTGTTTGAAAAGAAATTCAAATCACAGTTTTGTTAACTTTGCCCCTGTGAAGTTTGCAGAAACGACAAATTGATGTCAATTCCTGCATATTTTACTTTTATTGGAAATTAGAAAGATATCTGGTAGTATAAATATAGATAATAAAGCATGGCTTAATGTTGATATAAGTAAAAATGCAGCTTAATTTGGTGAATAGTCTTTTTTAATCTATGTACAGTAATCTCTAGAATTAGTAAGAAGCAACACACTGCAAGACAAAATGCAGAGCTGAATTACCTTATTCCTGAAAAAGAATTTTTCAAAGCTCTGGTCAGCAGACCTCTGGTNACAACCATTTCTAATACATAATCTGAATTTTTTAGTTCTGGGCATTTAGTGTAACACACAGGAAATGTTGACATTGACTAAAAATACCTCTCTGTTCCGAGACATTTCCCTCTCTTGCAATGACTACAAAGTGTAAAGTGATGAAGAATTTTGGTCAGGATTTACGCAACATGTGTCTTGCAATTTGGCTTTGTGCGTCGGGATTGCTGATAGTAATTGTGTGTGGGTATTAGAAAATAATTTTGATACCTGCCTGTTTAGCATTTGGCTTTATTTTTCCCCCCACATCTCTCTGAAAAACCAAGTTATGCACAGGTGTGACTTTTGAGGTTCTGCTTTTGTTTGTGTTGACAAAGTCCTGGTCTCTGGACATCTTGGCTGCACCTTTGTAAAGTGAAGTGTTGCTAGGCTGTCAACTCTTGATAAACCTACCACAGCTCTTCTGGTGTCTGCTTCTCTCCTGCATCCCCCCACAGTCAGTGTTGTAGGTGTTAGAAGTGGATTTATTTAATGTATTAACATATGCCATACATATGTGCATTTGTCAGTATAGAGTTTATAGCTCTGAGATTTGGTCAGGGGAGAAGTTTGATAAGCTATACAATCACATCATATCAGGCTCAGGGTTTTGGACACCTGAACTTGGCTTCTGGCATGTTATTAAATTGCATTGACTCACTTCCTACCTTTTCAAGCTGTGATTTCTTCATATATGTGGTACCACTTTCTTTGTAAATGGTTTTGAATATCCTTCTGTGGGGGACCCTAGCAAGAGAACCAGGAATTAGCATTTGGTGGAGGGAAGAGGCAATAAAGCTGCTGAGGGATTCGCTAGGAAAAGTTCTGTGTGCACTTGCGTTTTGGGGGTGTGTTCACCGTTTGCTTGATGCTCACTCTTTTCTGTGCTGGTTGGTTTTTCCTTTTTTTTAAGTAGAACGAGAGCAAGGTTAAATTGTTTAGCTCAAGTTTGTGTTAAACTGGTGGTTTTCACTTGCCTCTCTGTCCAGACTGCGTCAGTCTTCTCATTCCTCCCTCATCCCCCACGTGTTCGCTCCTCTGCAAAGCGAAGAGAATGAATCTCTGAGATTTGAATCTCCTATGAAACAGCCTGGGATGTGGCAGCTTGTGTAGCTGGGATAGAAGATTTTGGGACTCCCTCTCTGTAGACTACAAGCACAGCTGGGAGCAGAGACTGCTTTCCCAAAAGGAAATGCTGAGCATTCAGACTATCTCGCTGTGTTGACAAGAAACCTGTTTGTGTTTCCTGGCTCTGCACTCTTCATGCTCTCAGGTGTTCAAGCAATTGTGTAGGCAACGTAATTGCCGATTTGGTACTAGGGAAAAAGACTGCCTGAGATTTTCTGTTTGCTGTAGCAAATGCCTGAATTAGATGTTACAACTTTACTGCTTGCAACTGAAATAAGTGAGCACTTGTCTATCAGTTTCCTAATGAGCTGTAATGTATTCTCTGGTTTTTTGTGGGTGTGGTGTTTTTTTCAGACTTTTAGCAGAACAGTGGCTTCAGAAAGAGAACATAAAGACTCACGGTGGGGAGGCACCTAAATAGTCCGAAGCTCAGGTAGAGGAGTTTGGGATGAATAAGGTTGGCACAGCAGCAGGAAGAAGACAGTCAGAGGAGGTCCAGCTGCCCTCGGGGGCCGGAAACTGCTAACCCTGGGCAGCAAAACAGACCTGGAAAATGACCCATTTGCAGTTCTGCTTCCAGACCTTTTTCATTCGCCCTGGCTTGAAGCAAAACATGCTTTCGATGCCCTTATACCTTTTCTTGACTGGCATGACAGAATGAGAAGACTTTTATATCTTTGCATTGTCAAACTGCCTAAGAGAAACGATGAGTGTACTGATAAAGGATATCAAATTCAGCTTTAGGGTTTTTTCCCTATTATCTTATTTTTATTTTACACTTTTCTACTGCAAGTGATTATATTTTAAGCCCATACTGCTTATATATGCTGCTACAGCACCACTTACATAATTTTTGGAGGGTTTTGCAAATAGAAACTGACTTCAGTCACGGATGCTGCAGTGGAGAGGACTGAGGTAGAGATGGGACGGTACTGATGAGAACAAGGCTGGATAGGAAAAGCAGAAAGACGTATAGTTCAGGAACGAAGGCAGGGAAGACATCCATGGAGAGGTGTGTACAGTAGAATTTCTCAGTCTTTCTTCAAAGTCTTTTGGGCTCAAGGAGAGCAGAGAAAGTGTGGTGAAACAAATTCCAGTAGAGAGGAGAAAGAAGAGAAAGGATGGGGTCTATGTGAGATGAGTGTACCAAGGTGATAGTGAATGGAGATTTCTTGTTACTTCAGCTCTATAGGCTTTTAAAATGTTTCTGTGTGGTAGTGGTGGGATATTTACCTTAATGGTCTTTGATTTTTTGTATGAGGAAAAAAGGTACTGGTTTTAGGAAATGAGCTAGATCTCATGGAAATAAAATGTTAAACTCCCCAAAGCCTTTATTTAAAAATTCTACGAAGTGACTGATACATTTAAGTTTTTTGTGCTTTAAAATAAATCTGCTCCAAATAAAGTATTTGCTTTAGACATCAGGACCTGAGTTTGAATAGTCTCAGTGTGCATTTGAAAAGAGTTAAATTTATTTTGTGTAGGCTAGAGGGGAGTTGTTCAAAAGTTGGAGCAGGGGAATTAGGGCATTATTCATTCTTCTTCTGTTTTCCAGAATATCAATTTCTATGGACAAGAGGAGAGGGACTTCAGTCTTAAGGGACTCTTGCTCCAAGTTGATTGGCAGTGCGTACAATTGTACCACCAGAAAGCAATAAAATAAATACATAGAGCAACAGTAACAGAAAGCAGATGTCTTGCTTTTGCAATTAAAGAACTGGAAAAGACAATAAGAAACTGATGGCAGTTGGCTCTGTGCTGGGGGGAGTGCATATATCTTGCTTACTTGTCAGACAAAACGAGAAACCCCATACTGGTGAAAACAAAACATACATTAATAGCCAGTGTCTTGCTCTGAAAACTGGGGCCATGTGTGCTTAATTTTTCATTAGAAAACATCGTGCAAAGGATCCTGCAAGATGGAGCAGGCAGCTTTTCTCATTGTGTTCTCAGGTCTGTTTTTCTACTTTGGATAATTCTATAAAAATAAGTAGAGTCTCTGATTTAGCTGAGAAAAATGTGTGGAAACTGGGATATCTTTTTCTTTTTATTCCATGTGTGTGGGTTTTGTATGAGGAGGGAAAAGATTTAACCAAGACAGTTATCTGTGAAATCTAGTTTAATGTTTTTTAGAGGCTGCACATAACATGGAAATAGGTTTGACATCTTGCATTCTATATCTGAATGTTGCCATGAACTAAAATGGTAATTAGTCACCTACGCAGCATCTTCATCAGCATCTTCATTCACTGACTGTAGTACATGGAGTTTTCTCGCTGCTAATCCCAAGGTAAACAAGAAATGGGCTTTAGGAGAAAGCATTCTTTGTAAGCATTAGCATAGATGTGTAAATGAATAGGTATGCTTTGAGCAGTTTGCCTCTCCTTTCATCAGCACACTTTTTATCCACGTGAAAATGAAATACTTCAACAATTTGTGTTGAGAATGGAAAAGTCATTGAAACTGGGGCATGTGGAAAAAGAAATAAGAGCAGAGTTCTGGTACTTTTCTTCCATGTGATACTGGTCCGGGTGAAAGCTGTAGAGTTGAGAGGATGTCCTATCTGTTCTGCTTGAAAGAATGCTTAGTGACATATTTTAAGCAGAATACACATCAGTGGCATGAAAGAGAGAAGAAAACTGTGTGAAACTTCATTTTGATTTCTGGTGTGGTGCTCTTTCTCTGTCAGAGCTACTTAAAAACAAACAAGCGACAAAACCAACAACTTTTTTGACACAGACAGAAACTGACACAGACATTAAGCTCCTTTTTTTTTGCCCTGGCTTAAAAAGCAAAAGGACTAATTTGGCATTAAATACTTTAAAGAAAGCAATGAGTATTGCATCTAAAATTACTTTGAGTCTGAGCACAGACTGCTGCAGAAGAAGTCCTTTGGGATAAATTGTCCATTTGGAGTTTTGGAGTTTGGTTAGGAACTTGTCAGCGCTGCTTTATATATGTGCAAAGCTCAGGAGTCGTGTGTTTTCCTGCCTGTATTTCAGGATGTGAAATGCTATACTTCATGTTGTCCTGATCACTGCTGTGCTGTTGGT
>WEIT01018310.1:44103-58572 GCA_013389985.1 Dryoscopus gambensis
TTTTAAACCACCACTTTGAAAGCTGTTGAGCCGTGAATCTCTACTGTATTCTTGATTTTGAGTAACAAGTGGACACTTTTTTAAATTGGTGTATTCAGTGAGACAGAGTTGCATCGTTGTAGTCTGTGGATATGCTGTTTATTCTTCATGTCATGAGCTCTTTGATAGCTGCCAAATATTCCTGAGATGGTCTATCTCCTCACCACTCTGTAAAGGAACAATCTTCTTGTTTTCACAGCTAAACATAGCTACAGGCCTAAACCCATGAAGCAGGAAGTAACTTTCTATGCATCTATTGTACAGTAAAAAAAAATTCTTTTTAAAACAAGGGAAATTTTTTTCAATGCAAGCTTCCAACCATCTCCCTGTAGTACTTTGAGGTTGGAATCAGCAACAGGGAGAATTGCTTAATTTTGTCAAGATCTTTTTTCCTTCTCCACCCTTGTATGAAGGGAAAGGAGTTTTATATTTGACAAACAAGGGTTGCTGCCATACCTTTGGATATCAGTCTCTTAAGGCAAGGATGGGATATAACTGTATAAAAGTATGAAAACAGTGTGGATGTTGGGTCCAAGTGAAGATTAATATTCAAAGAATGAATTATATATTAACTTAAGAAAAATCAAAACTTATATATCTGATATGGCAAAATCTTTTGTTTCTCTGAAATTTAGTGTAACCTAATGTATTTAGGGATCTCACTAATGTTAATGCTTTGACATACTCATGCGAAGCTTGTTTCTTTGGTCTGTTCCTAGTTGGGGCTTTGGTCTTTCTTTTTTCTTTTTCTTTTCTTTAATTCTTTTTACTTGCATGAGCTGTGGAATCTGTGACACTCCAGTGCTTTAAATATGTGCATATGTTTTAATACAGTCTAATCCAAACTTATTTATTGATAAATGCATGTGATTATGGAAAGATCATATATCCCATTCTCTTGGAAGTTGGAGAGAACAGTTTTTGCCAGAGTAAATGCTTACCTCCAGTGAATGAATCCATGCTATGGAGCTGTGTCTCCCTTTCTTGCTCTGAAGACAACAAAGAGCTTTCTTGAAGGAACAGAATAGAAGTCTTAAAATAGAAGCATTTCTTAGGATCAGCTAAGGTAGACCCTTTTGAATTGGACACAAGAAAGCAGAATATGGAAAAAAGCACAAGTAGTGAAAGAAGACTTAGATCAGGCTGCATCCAGATTAGCGCTTTTGATTTGTTCTTCTTCACTAATAATAGTGAACTTAAAGAGCTGACCATGGCTTGGGTAGTTTATTGCACTTTGTATAAATTGAGCTTGTTTTATGACCCTTCTCAATATCTCCCATACAGTCCTGAAAGCTGTGGTCCTGCTTTGGTCAGACAGCGGCAAAGGGTGTGTAGCACCTCTTTGTAAGAATGGAACGTCTTTCTCAGTCGAGTTTCCTAAAACAGGAGGTATGTGGAGTAGAAGAAAGGAACACGTTGCTTTCAAAGCCTCCCTGTTGTGGGGGATAGATAGAAGGCTGATCTGATGACCTGTTAAGGCCCTTTCTGATCCTGTGACTCTTAAATGAATATATGTACCCTTGCACATTTGGCTTTCTGTGCTTTAGTTGGCCGTGGTTTTTCTCCCTCTGAAGGCTGGTGATGGGCATGCCGGCACTTCACAGATGCCTCAGACAAGACCCGTTGTCCTCCCGTCTCTGAGCATTACCTCAGCCTCTTCTGGTTATCTCCCACTGACTGGCTCTGAATCAGGCAGCCTCCATATCCCTTGGTATCTGCTGTTAAAGGCCAGCCATGACTCAGAGTATTTTTTAAAGCCTTTCAAAGCAATTATAATTCACTGTCCTTAATAAAGTTGGTTCCACCTCAGCACAGTGTTATGTTTTTCTTAGCCACTCCTTGACTTGAGGAGTTACTGGCTGTTTTCCTCCAGAGGGACACACCATTTTGCCTGATAGTGGCAGGACAGACAGATCATCAGCACCAGTGTTGCTGCACTGAGACAAAATGGTGCAGGGAGGAATCAGGGAAGCGGGGTTGAGGAAATAACCCCTCCACCAAAGAGCCTTGATTGTGATCCTGGGCTTTGATTTGGAAAGAAAATAAAAAGCCTAATTACAGAAACATTCCTTGTTGCCACTGATCTTGAATACTGCTGTTGCTGCTCTGAGCTTCTGAAGATAGCTTCATTCTTCTACTTGAATCTCTGCAGTTGTACTGTATTGGCTTTCTGTCTTGTCACGCTGTTCTCTGAGTTCCAGTCTGCTGGCTGTGCTGTTGGCAGTGTCAGACTGATAGGACGGTAAATGCTCCAAGCTGAGCAAATTTTGTTCTCGCAACTTGCACGTCTACACACAAATGTGCAACACTTCTGCTGAATCCCAGAATGACTGACTGTTTTTACAAAAACCACTAAATAACTTATTTTTCTAGAGCTCATCCTTTTTTGCTGCGGATGTTGATCCTTCTCCCTCCCTCATTTCCAAGAGATACTTTTATTTACTCATTTTTGCAGTTGTTTGATGGAAGTGCACTGAATGCTTAGAATTAGCTGTCTATGCTACACATTTAAATACCACATTTTTTTGTCTACAGTTAAGGTAAGATGTCCTAGAAATGTCCCATCAGCAGCTACTCAGCAGCTTAGGTATCCAGTTTAGAAAGCTTGTGGGAGGCCTTAGAAATCAATGTATTATTGTCAGAGCCTGCCAAATACAAGCAAACTTTCTTTCAGGAAACTTTGAAAAGTTCAGGTGAGCTGCAACTAAAGCACAACTGCTGGCTGCATGGGCTCAGTGTCTAAAGCAATAAGATATGATAGGCGCTAGGACTCCATGGCAATTTCTAGCCTGCCTGGTGTGGTGGTGGGGTGGACGTGAGTTCAGAGATCAGTCTAATTACCTTTAATGTGCAGTAGTTGTTCAGAAATTTGTCGTCAGGCTTACAGAGTGTGAAACAGCTCTGTTTGCTGGGTGGGTCCTGTGGAGTAGTGGCATTGCTAACGAGGAGTCTGGTAGCTCAGCAGCAGCGCTGGCTTTAAAGCTATTTCCATATATCCCACTGAGCCCTGCCAGAGGGCATCACAGTCCTTGCTCCTCTGCTTTCTAAATACCCTCTGTATTCACAGGCCTTTTTGTTGTTTGGGGTTTTGTGTTTGTTTTTTTTTTTTTTTTAATTAATAGCCTAATGGACAAATGTTTGATTCATCTCTTATGTCTGTTTTGGTAGCAGTAGGATCTCTTTGCTTAAAATCCATAATTTCGATTGTGCCCCTTAGAGTTTAAAGCTGTGGGGGTGCTTGCTCAAGTGTACTCTGTCCCGAAAGCCTTCTTCTCTCCCCTTTGAGAGAGATGCTCATTGTAGTTCTGGTGTGTAAATAGTGTTTGAAATGTAAATAGTAGCATGCAGATTAAATGATTCTTGCACATGACTGCTTTTCACCCTGAAAGTGTTCATTATGGATAGGAAAGGTGTCCACCGGGAGAGTTTACTGGTGAGTCCTGAGTAGTTGTCCGGGTTGTCCCTCGCCCCGTTGGAGCAGCAGGAGCGCCTCAGCCGCCTGCACTTGCGTGTCTGCCCGGTGGGTGGGTGGCTGCACCCGAGGAAGGTGAAGCCCTGGCCAGCCCTTCAGGCTCTGGTTAGTGGCAGGGCCTCCCTTGCCTTTTCCCTTTGCTGCTTGGCATTAGAACTACATTAGACTGTAAAGTGGAGAGTTGGTGGCAGCACCTCCTACCAGTTATGGGAGGTTGCCAGCACTTGTGGCAGGACTAAACATGGTGCTATAAGAACTATCCTGGGCATCAATCTGTGTTTTTACTACTTTAGAGATGCCCTTGTTAAAATTGGTCTTGATTAACATGGTTGGTTACGAGAGAAACTATTGTCTGAATTTTTGATTTTTTCCCCTTCTTGCTGTGTATGTCTTTTGGGTGCATGGAAATAGCAGTTCTGCAAATACCTAGGAGGGAGATCAGACCTCAAAATGGTGTCAAGCACTGCTGAATGTTCCAGTTCCTCCCATTTTTGTTTTTTCTCTGAATCTTTTTCAGATACCTGTAACAGGTGATGAAACTGTCTAACACAAATGAAATAATACTACCCAGATCTATTAGCTACCAAATTTTGCCACTTGAAAAAAAGAAATAAAAAGTCTCTCTCCCTTAACATGCAGTATAAGAAGAAGTGTTGTACTACTAGCGTGCACGAGGCAGCACTGCTAGCTGTCTTTTATGTTTTGGCAACATTAAGTGTGTTAGTAAAAAAGCTCCATCTGTATGTGTGTTCATGTTCACGCTGTGTACATAGCAGAGATGGACCTTGAGCTCTGGGGAGATTGGGATTTGGGGTTGTGACTCAGAGCTGTTTCTGATATGTATATTCCAGATTCGTTCCAGCTGAATCTTTCTCTCTGGTTCATCCGAAGGTGTACAGCAAGGTGTCAATATTTACCCTTTGTGTATCATTCCTTTTTATACGAATGTATTCTCTTGTGTTCCTTTTTTATCGGTTGTAAAATTGATTGTAAAAGCCAACTACACTTACCAATTGAAAGTATTGCTATAACAGAACTGCATGCCCAGTAGAGTTTGACTTGAGCTTTAGTTTTCTGATTTTGGACTGGTTCCCTTCAGTCTAGGAGAAAAGCATAGATCAGGTGCATAATGTATTACTTGTCATCTTTAGCATTAGACTGTGGTATTGTATCACATGCTGATCTCAGTGGATGTAACTGGAGTCTACTTAGGAAGTTAATGCAACTTCCTGGTATTTCATTTTAAGCTATTGAACATGGTCTTGGTCATGCTACTTGTGTTCTTGGGTTTTTGTTTTTTAATAGAGGCATTTTTTAGGAATGTTTTAATACACTTATGATGGACAATACAATAGTTTTAATAGTCGTGCAGTATTCTGTATTTACTTGAAGTAAATCATTTTATATGCAATTTGTTAGATAATTACAATTTTATAAATAAAATTGTGTGAAATATGATGTTGTGAATGCGTATGTACTCTTAATGTAGCACTTAACAATAGAAAGATACATTCACGGAAAGTTCCTCCAGGAAAAGATCCCTACCTCCTTTCCTCCAAACTAATAGGGCAAATAAATCCCCATCTCTCATATGTGCTGTAGAATACTGTGTTCTAATTAAGTCACAATGCTCATGCCACCAGTGGCTGCCCTTAAGTGAATAATAAGCTAATATATGAAGAGCATGTCCCCACTGAAGAGATCCCTTATTTGCTGTCAGCTGTTGTTGAAGTCCCTGCCTAATGAACACGCTCTGCTTTTTTCCAACAGGTTGCTGATGTTCCCCAGGCTGCAGTGGCTCTGCCCTCCCCAGAATTATTCTGATGACCCTGATGTGTTCACAAGTTGCTGCTTTGCATGACTTAGACAAATGAAATTCCCACCTACCTTTTCAAAAGTTTAAATAAGTGCAGCATGTCCTTAAACAGAAGTAGTGAGAACTGGCTTACATTATTGTGCAGGTAAAAATGAGTACTGATGTCTTGTGCTACTTTGGATAGAGGAGGAAGAAGACTTTTTAAAAAGTATTTCAAAACCTCTAGGTTTTGTACACAAAATGGCACCGTGATCAATTTAAAAGCATGTCTATTATCCAGATTGAAGTCTAATGCCTTTCGGATATTTCAGGCATATGACATTGATCTGTATGTATGGAAATGATTTGGCAAAATAAGCATCTAAATTGGGGACAGATGACACACAAGCACAGGAATGACCAGATATTAACAAAAAAGAGGAAAAGCCAAGGACATTGCCTAATAGATGTGACAGAGTTGAATAAGCATTTTCATGATGGAGGGGGAGACTAGGAGTGGCTACCTGCCATCTGTCAAACTCCTAACAGACTTGTACACTGATTCTTGAAGTTGAGGCTACTAACTGTTTGTAGGACTTTTGAAACAAATGACCTTTTCTGGGTCTCATGGTCTCATTTGACCAGTGGGTGCTCTGGATGCAAGGCCAGTATTGTTGGGGCTTGTGCTTTACCCAGTGAAGCTTCTCCTTATAATAAGGACACTGTGAAATGTGAAAACAAGGGGATGTGTTCACCTTCCTGAGTGAGATGCTGGGCCTTGCAAAGTTTGTACTGATGCCGACAAGCGAGAGGCTCGAGGGAGGTGCTGCCTGTCCTGTGGTGTGGCTGCAGGGATCGTTCTGGCTTGGCTTGTGGTGGCACTAAGACAAAGACAAGGCCCCATGTCCGGCGTTGCCATCATAGAAACAGTCTGCGCAGCAGATGTTAAGCTTTGCCTAGATGTAATCTAGCTAGTAAACATCTAATTGGAATTACTGTCAGCAGTTTCAGTTCACTTGACTTCAGTCCAGTGAGTAGTGAAATGCATGTGGTAGTAACGTCCTTAGATCCTATTTGTTTTTAAAGGTGCTCAGAGGAGAAATGATTTACCAACCACATAGAAGTGACCTGCAGGCTGCAGCATGCCTCAGGACAGCACAGCATTTGTGTGGCTAGATACAGTCTCTTCAATTACCATCCTCTACTGCAACATACACCCTTCTTTGCCCTTATGTGGGCTTTCCTTCCTAGACTCAGCACAGATTTTATCTAGGAATGTAAGTAATTTGATATTCCATCCAGGGCAACCATCCGAAAGTAGGGTATCACCACTGGCTTGTGTTTATGCTTGCTGTGACAGTGGTATTCCTGATAAACATTGGGTGATGAGCATAAACCTAATGCTTAACCATAGCTCCAGTTAGACAACCAAATGGGAATTCTGTCCAACGTCACAACCAGTTTGTGTGAGCACTTGCAGTTGATACCAATGTCAAAAAGAATAGTCTCTTTCTAGAACCAGGCAGCTTGTTGATAACTGGCCTTTCAATTGTTATTTTGGGTTCTGTTTTAGTCAATAGAAAGAATTTCTGTGCCTGAGAAAACTTGAGCTTGTGAGGGCCTGTGAGCTGTGACTGTAAACATGCTGGTTATGTTCAGCAGCAGTGCAGAGGTAGTGTGTTATTTGGAGCCTGATGTCACGAGGTCTGTGTTGACAGCTCTGCACTGTCAGTGGTTTTATTGCATTAGTACTAGCAAATACCTTTTTGCATGTGTGTTTTGTTGTTTTGCTTTGTTTTTTGCTGCTGCGCAGTTTGGTATTGGAGGCTTTTTCTGTGTGTTTCTGGCACTGGGTTAAATGGATGTGGATTCTCTGCTGAAAACTCCGGTAGTATCTGCTGTGTTTTGGTACAATCTGAGAGCTTAAGCTGACTATTTGCTATTGACTAAGCAAGTTTCTTTTCATACCCAGCTTGTGTAAATAATCCCTTTCCCCTCATGACTGGCATCTTCCCATCACTGTATCTGAGGGATAGGTAGTGGTTTCGTGGAGCTGAGGGGTGAATTTGTGACGGTCAAAAGCAGTGGTTTGCAATTACCTGGCATGGGATCTCATCGGTGCCTGGACTTTGCGTTTGCTGCCTCTGCTGGTAAGAAAAGGAACTTGAAACTTCTGAGGCTGGCACTACAGCACTGGGAATGCTGAATTCACTTAAAAATGTTACAGATCTTGTGACCTTCATGCATGGTGGGCTTGATTAAGCTAGGCAATAGTATCACACAGGCCAAAATAACATCTGCTGGCTTGTTGGAAACTGCTATCCCAACTGGTTCCTTGTTTTGCCAAAGTGTTGTCTACCGGTTTGCTCACCGGCATGTTACAGACCTACAAAAGAGCAGCTGTGAGGTAAGATGCTCAGACTGCCTGTTTTCCATCTCCCTTACCTAGGAAAGGAGAAAAAGGAAGTCTCTTGCATCTTCCATTTCTCACTCGATGGGCTTCTGCTGAACAGCTGCTGCAAGATATGCCTTTAAAAATCCATCTATAAAACCCCCCCAGTAAACAAAGAAGCAATCCCAAGCAAGCCCAGGAGCACTCACACGCACATGGCTTTATAGGATAAGGATTGTATCAAGCATTGCTGCTAAAATGCATGATTGTTACGCCACACAGTGCCTCTGTGTGAGCACACACAGTGAAAGTGGTTGGAATAGTTTCCTTTGTATCTGCTCAGCCAAAAGGCAGTGATTGTGTTGGGCCAGAGCCTGGAACAAAAACAACTCCTCACCAGCGCATGATGGTGTGGTTGCGGCTTCTGCGTGGGATTAGAAAAAAGGACAAACCACAGGGTAAAGTGAGAGCACTGAAATTTTTATTTGTTACCTCTAGGTACCACGAGTTTGACATTAATAGGCAAGACCAGTGAATGAGCAGCAGTACATTGCATTCAAACCTCAATCTCCAAAGCACCAAAAATTGAGCTAGATTTACTTCTTAATCCTATAGTCAGCACACTAGTCTGGACTTGCTGCATCTCGTATTGTCCCTAATTTAGTAGTACATTGTTATGCAGTTAGGGGGCATGAGGAAAGAGTCAGTTGTGTAGTACCACTTCTACATCATCATAGGACTACAACATGCACATTCTACTATGTGGCCCAAGCAACACGAATACAAGTAGAACAGTTACGGGTGGAGACAGGTTCATGTTAACACCACCTATGAATTTGTAGAAACCTTTTTGGACGGGTACCTACAGCAGTTCATCAATTTGTATGGGAATGTTACACGCATGCACAAGTGATACAGTGGAAAACACAGCAGGAGCGGCAGCAGGACGGAGGACAAAGGTGAAATCTGTGATGGGATGCACTGGAAACAAGACCTTCCTCAGCTTTCTACAGCAAGTCTCTGCTCTGTTAGCGAGGCCTGCTGGGCAACAGTTTTGTTCTCATGGCTGCGGAGTTTTGATATGACTTCTAGAAATGCCATGCTCTGCACTTCCTTTTGAAGAGGTTCTGGAAAAGGAAATATTAAACAATGCTTTGTATGAGACAGAAAACTGATAAACTTTTCTACTAAACCCTGTACACACAAGCATGCAGCTTTGTGTACGCATGATCTGGTTATTTTTTGAATTGCTTTTGAGGATGGAAAGAAAACTTTTCAGGGCCTTCAGCACACACAAACTCCATAGATTTCAGGTAATAATAAAGCTGCTGCATAGCAGTTAAGAATATCCACCTGGATTGCCTTCCAAAACAGATGCTTAGGAAGTATTTTTAGTGAAAACATTTTTTTGGTTTATTCTTTAAACTAGCCTGACCAAGTGAGCTGGCTGTGACAGGCTCACTGAATCATTTGTGTGTGTCAACTCTTACTGGTTGTCTGGGGATTTGAGATGGGTCCTTAATGGATCTGTCACCACCTGGTCAACTGTTTGCTGTCCCTTAACAGCTCAGCTCTGAAGTTAACACAAATACAACACACACAGCATTGCCCAGTGCTGTGCATATGGATGCAGCGTTTATGTTCTACTCTAAACGAGGAGACACTGTCTGATGATTCAGATCCTGGATTGCATGTTACTTTTTGTATTAATTAAGAAAGTTTGGGAGCAAATCATAACATTGATCAATTTTGTAAGAAATTTGATGACTTTTCTCAAAGCCCTGTACTCTGAACATCCCAGTTTTGATCTAAAATGGTTGGTTTTGTTTCATGCCACTCTAGTGAAATCTCACTCAGCAACAACTATTTACATATAATTTTGCTTTCCACATGCTGCTGGGGGCTTAATCTCTGAACTTCCCAGGAGAAAACCCAACCACCTGTTTCACATAGCTATGCTTTATGCTGTGCTATTTACTTTCTTTTTTTTAATAGCAAACTTTGGCATTTGTTCCCATCCCTACCTACTTTCTAATTCACATGTTTTTAGTTTTCATGCAGTTTAACCCCTGCCATGTTAGAGCTGGAACCTCTCATGCTGCTGTGCACCTGGGAACATGTATGTACAGACTGATGTCAGTGAAGCTGTTGGGGTGGTTATGCTATGTAAGCACTTCCTGCTTTCTCCTGAGATATCAACATGTTTACGTAGGCATTTCACTGTGCTTTACAGTGACTGATGACAGCCAGTTTCATGGAGACTCTTGCTAGCTATGAATGCTCTGCTTTGGATGACTTACATTTTCCATTGTCCTCATTTTTCTTCCCCTATCCATTCACCCAGTTGCAAGAGGAACTTCCAGATGGAAAGAATCACATAAAAATAGGTATCTGTTAACTGCTTAACACCATCTGAAGCTCAGCAAAGGCAAATGCAGAGTTCTGCAGCTGAGGAAGAATAACTCCAGGCGCCAGCACAGGCTGGGGGCTGATCTGGGGAAAGCAGCTCTGTGGAGAAGGACCTGGTGGACAACAAGCTGTCCGTGAGCCAGCAGTACCCTTGTAGCCAAGAAGGCCACTGGTATCCCTGGGGTGCATTAGGAAGAACATGGACAGCAGGTCAAGGGACCCTCTACTCAGTCCTGATAAAGCAACATCTGGAGTGCTTTGTCCAGTCCTGGGCTCCTCAGTACAAGAGAGACATGGAGCTCCTGAAGTGGGTCCAGTGGAAGGCAGCAAAGATGATTAAGAGATGGGAACATCTCTCACAAGGAAAGGCTGAGGGAGCTGGGCCTGTTCAGCCTCAAGAAGAAATGTCAGAGAAGGAAACTTATCAATGTCTGTGAGTATCTGAAGGGAGGGTGTGAAGAGGACAGAACCAGGCTCTGCCCATTGATGCCAAGCAGTAGGACAAGAGGCAATGGGCACAAACTGATGTACAGAAAGTTCCACCTGAACATGAGGAAGAACTGCTTTACTGTGCAGGTGACCAAGCACTGGAACAGATTGCCCAGAGAGGCTGTGGAGTGTCCCTCACTAGAATGTTCTGGATGCAATCCTGTGCCACATGCTCTAGGATGGCTCTGCTTGAGCTGGGAGGTTGGACCACTGTGATCCCTTCCAACCTGAGCATTCTGTGAACCTGTGAACACACAGGTGTTGGCAACATCAAGTTAAATGTGATGCCAGATAACCCATAACAAAGCATGGTAACAACAGCAGGCACTAGAGAATTAAACTAAACCAAGAATTAAACCAGTGGAACTGCTTTTAGTCCTTACTGAATTATATTGGGGTCAGTTACTTTAAAAATACCTGCACAGCTCTGTTCACAGTAGAATAAGGAAACATGTAAATGCTGAGTGTGGAGACAGTAATGAAAAGAATTTAGAGGCAACAGAGTTGGGAGAGGTGTCCTTTTGTATCTTCTTATGTAAAGAGCAACTGGCTCCTTGATCCTCCTCTCCTTGGTTAAAATAAAAATAACTTCCCCAAAATAAAAATAAAAAAATCCTCCCCAAACTTATAGGTTACAGGGTTGCTCAGTTGTCATTCTTGTGTCCTTACTGATTTTACATATGTCTGTTCATCAGGAAGCAGGGCAGAACAGCGGGTCAGTCAAATGCTGGGCCTTAACTTCGCAGCTGCATAATGCAGTAACATGCTGCTGTCCATTCTCTGGGAGCAGGGTAAGGAGCCTTATGCCTAGGCAAAGCTTATAGTGTGGTGGCAGACTGAACTCTGCCACTCGGATAGCCCTAACGTGCCCCTCTAAGATAAGACTGGTCTCTACTCTGGTGGACTACAGAGACAGGTATTTGATTTTAAATAACTCTGTCAGTCTTGTGGGTGACAAGACTCAGGAAGGGAAAATGCAACTGTCAGGCAGATTTTCTGAAGAGGATTATTTTAGCTGGAAACAGTAGAAATAAAGATTAGGACAGTGAGGCTGACTGTGAACCTTTGGCAAAATGCTTCCGCTCTAAAATGCATGGATACTCCCAAGCATGAAATGGCTCAAGAAGGTTGTGAGTAACTACTAAGTTTACATGTCTTAACATTAAAGTGAGTGCTTACTGGGAGCTGAGGCTTGTTAGCATGTTTTGAGCACAATCTTTGCACACTGAGATGTGTATACTCTCTAAAACCGAGTGTTTGTTCCTATAAGATGGCAGGAATACAATATTCACTTGCATGGATGTACAGGTCTCCAAAATTAGACTTGCAGTAGGCATGGTGAACTCTGTTTAAGGAAAAAAGCATCTTTGTTTAGCACATGTTTAACTGTGGTAACTTTTAATCTATTAATTGGATTGCTGTAAACTAATCTCTAGTTCATATATTTCACACTTGGAAAGTTGTGCAGACAGGCTCTGAGTTTACACCTTTCAATAATTATTCCAGTTCTTTGTCATCTTAGTTGTCTGTTTGTGCCTAAAACCTTTATGGAATGAAATTTGTTCTCCCTCCACAGATTCAATCTTTCTTAAAGAACTGAATGAAAGAAAGGTTGAAACTTCTTGAAACCTTGAATGAAATTTCCCCATGGCACCTTGCTCTTTTTTGTTTTGTGGTTTGTTTTTGTTCGTTTGTTTGCCCACACACAGGTGGGAAGTTGCAATCAATATCCAACCACAGCCTGCTCCAACAGCCTGTAAAGAGCCTGACCTTTAGCAGAGGGTGAGCTCAGAGAAGTAAGAGTTTACAGTGTCCAGCCCACTGGTGGGCTGAGCATGCGAGGGCTGTTGAGGAAGGATCCTTTCTAAAGCACCATCACACATCAGTTACAGGGAAATTGCAGCTAGAAATGAAAATAAAGTTCTTGTTATCTGCATATTTACAAAGACAACTTGATATTGTACAGTTTTAAATGCTTTTCATTTCTTTCCTGTCAAAGTTTGAGCTAGTTGCATTGTGCAGAAGCCAGGGTCAAGTTTCCGCGGTTAATATCCAAAACTGAGTTAACAGCCTCATCCTTGACACTATAGATAGACACTACAGAGTCACAGTAAACTGAACCATTCTTCTGTCTATATCCATTGTGAACAGAGAACCAGGTGCACTGTGTTTGCACATGCTCTGTGTTCAGCTGTAGGAGAGAATCATATTGCATACATAAATCTTGGGAAGCAGTCTCTCCTGAATACTCACCAGATCCTATAAGAGCACAGATCAGCACCATGGAGTTATATTTTATCTCTGGAGCACTTCTGTCGTCTGAGAGCAGTCTGTGTAGAATTTGAACAAGCTGAGCATTTTCAAGATCCTTTTCAGCAGTGACTGAAATACAAGTGAAAATTTATAAGTCTGGAAGTGCCACTTGCTTTGATGCTTCTATGTGTTATCCCTTTACTGAAGCATGATCTCTCACCAGAGTGAAAGTGAGGCTGTGCAACATAACTCATTGTTATAAAACTCAAGCACATATTTATGGTATGATAGTATGATGACAGGAATCACAGCTCTTGCTATAAAAATGTGAAGTTGTCTAACTGCTTGAAAGGACAGTCACAGAGTTTAATGATGAAAGCCAATCTTAATGTGCAGTAAGCTGATGGAAAAGCTGTGAGGCTTTATTGCCATTTAGGCCAACACCTGGAATATTTCAAGACTTCCATTGCCTGAATTTGGAAATTCTGTCTGAATAAATATAGATTGTGTAGTTCTCGATTCCATGGCAGAGGGAGCTCAGGGTCCATTATAAAGGCTGTGGAAAACTTTTCAAGATCTCCCTTTGAGTTACTACCTCTCTAGTTTTCTAAGATACATGTATTGAATTCGGGCTCAACCTTTAAATGCCTGAAGACAAGACAAAGAGATGATTCATATGAATAGGAACATCTTTCCTTTTATTTAAAACAATTCCTTGAAATATTGGCAGTGATTCAAAAGTTGAACACAGCATTCCTATAGTACACAGTGTCAAGAGAAATCAAGAACAAAAGTAGGTAAGGTTTGTTTAATTCCTTAGTTAATAAGCAAGCAAATAGGATAAACAAAACCTCTGTTGAGCATTTACTCTCTTGTTTGAAAAGCTGAGGTACTACACGCGCAGATCAAGACACGTAATCACGTCTGCCTTCATATGGCAATTCTTGCACTTATTTCTGTGAAATTTAATGAAGACATTGGGGGCATTAACCACCTCTGTGTATTCTCTAGTTCTTACTTACTAGGTAAGTGGACGCTTGACTTTGATAAGCTCTCTCCAAAGCTCTCTCTCCATTCCAGTGTAGGAATGTGATCAGGTCATTTAGTCAAAGGTATGTTTGCCTTCTGGGTTTTACTCCAAATCTGAAAGTTAAGCTGGAGGGCCTTTCTAGATCACACCACCACCTACCAGAATGATGGAGCAGATCCCATATAATCAGCACTCTCCAGTTTCCTGCATAACATGAGGGCCTGCCTGTGTCTGCATGAACCACCATCTTTGCCATGCTGCTGAAAGGCAGGTGGAAGGAGAAGGCTATTCTACGTTGCATTCTCCCTCTATGGCTTCTCTTGGGCGCGGACAGGAAAGGATATGGGTGGAGTGAGCAGCTGGGATACTCACCTAACTCTAGAGCCGCTATCAATGCCAGTGCAACGAGAGCTTCGTTTTGCATTATTACATGTTCGCTGGTCGCCATGGTTACTAAATGCTTGATGCCACCGCTCTGTACAATGGTCCTAATTACATCCTAAAATAAATAATGCAAAGATGAAAAAATTCTGCATTGCATACAAACTGTGTTAAATAAGGGAACAGTCAGGGATGCTATGTCATCTTTG
>WEIT01018311.1:1180-13936 GCA_013389985.1 Dryoscopus gambensis
TCATTAAATTTCTATGGAAAACTGAATATCAAACATAAATAATAGCTGCATTTTTCAGTAATGTGAAGGTCTTGGAAGACTGATCATGCAAAGAACAATCTTTGCAGAAGAGCCCTCAAGTGATATGAGGTCTCTGGAATGACAAGACCCATCCCTTTGCATTATGGAGAGAGGAGCATTTGATCAGCATATTTTCAACATCATGCTGGCTGTATAGGTTTTGATAACAGGGTGTAGTTTTTTCTTGAGTTTTCTGTTCTTTGAATGTATAATTTAGTTAGAGTTTCCTAGAATGTATTTGACATTTTTTTTAGCTTTATAGTCACTGCTTACAAACTGTTTACTAATATAGAAGTACTATGTATTGTATTAAGTTAAACAATGCTAAAACAGGGCCTTTTTAAAGCTTAAATGGCCAGAACTCTAGTTTCATGTACCATCTTTGTGACAGAAATTAAGAATTTTGGTATTTATGTGATATATGCATATATATTTAAAGTTTAGGATGAGTTCAGTGGAACTGCCCAGGAGATGCACTTGGCTTTACTTATCATATTACATAAACCCAGGACTTAGATTGATCTCTCTTCTGAGGTGCATACACACTTCTGACTTCTACAATGTGAATGATTCTTGTTTTGTCAGTAAAATTGTAGGCAGTGGTTAAGGACTGGAAAAGAGCAGATCAGCATTCAAGCAGTTTCTTTCCATCCTGCATTATGGCAGATTACTTACTGCACTGTCTGCTAAGTAGGTGTCACATAACCTGTATACTGATACCAGATTTTTATTGTAAATCCTGTGAAAAAGAGAGGAAAAACCCCACAATTAAAGGTAGGCACGTACACATAAGGTACTTTAGATGAAGTAGATAAAGGTACTTGAATCACTAGCTGGTGATTTGCTGATAATTATGTGTGCATTTCAGGTTTGTAATTCTATTTGCCAGAATAGATTTAAGTTAGATAAGTAACTATCTAAATTAAAATATGTTGCCAAAATTTTAGTGGTTGCATTAGGATTTTTATGATCCTGAATTTTAATAGTGCTATATCAGCATAGCTGGTAAAATACCTGAGAAGCATGAACAGGATTATTGTTCCCTATGGTTGGCTCAAAATATTAAGTATTCAGCCTATATCTTATTTGTGCATTGCACAGCACTATCTGGCATCAGAACAAAATGTGATCTATTGGTAACCCAAGTGAGGGATGGGGATACCTCCTATAAATGCTTAGCAAAGGGCTAAACTAAAGTCTGCCAGCCCCCAGGGGAACAATTCTGTAGATTTGAGTTAACTTTGCAACCAGAGCCCAAGTACACCTGGATGGTTGTAGGGGATACAGATCTGAGTCTACAACCAGTTCAGTTGAACAATGACACCCACGCAGCAGAGCAGGAGCAAGAAATGTATGCCTCATACAGAAGCACAGGTTCCATACTCCACATCCCCCGATGGGACATGTCGACCACGTCTGGAAGAAAGCTTGTTGCTCTTGCTGCTCAGCAAGGCTGGAATGCTGCCTGGGAGAATGAGAGATTCCCACGGCTTAAAGCAACTGGTCAAGCACCTGGGTAGAGATCACAGTAAAGCCTAACACTGACTGGGGACTGCAAGTGGTTCTTGGTCATGCTAAGCCTCTTTCTCCAATCTGTTTCCCTCCTTTTTTCCAGATAAAGCAGAATATTTGATAATATACTAGTTTTTCCCAGGATATTAAATTCATGTGACTCAGCAGATAAGGCATCAGAATGATAAAACAACCAGAGTGGTATGTCTTGCTAACTACTACAACTACTGAATTTTAGTTTTGAATACAAAAAATATGTTTTTAAACTAGTTATTTCTGTTTACCTGGTTAAAGTGATTGGTATCTTAAAAGATGATTACTGGCATCACTACTATATATCCTTAAATATGTGTTTGGTATGGCTTCTCTCTTATTTGGGGGACCTGAATGGTAAATATTAAAAATAAACCTAAATTTTACAAAGAAGTGATAACAATCATAACAGTATGAGCCCTGGGTATCCAACAGCAGTTCAGTGAGTAATGGCTTGATTGGATTAAGCCTGTAACTGACTTCCCCATCCATTTTCTACAAGATTTCTAAACATCTCGTACTAAGTTCCATCTTTCTTTTTAAAATGATTTTCAATTTTTTTTACTGTAGTACACAACCAGAAGGCCTCATGGTTGCTATATTGTGTTAGTATGAGCTGGTGCAGTGAAGTCATGTGTTGCCTTTCCCTTAGAATTAAAAGTCAAACACGGTTAGAGGGGAAAAAAGGGTTTTACCTTGGAATTTATTTAAGGATCCTCAGGTGCACCATATCCAGGTAGAATGCATCGAAATGCACCCCAGAATGCACACCGAAAATGCACACCCGTAAATGCACACACCTGATGATTCGTGTATACAGTTATAGACCTTGCACATTAGCATACCTATCAAAGATTCTCCAATGAGAGGCTCAAGAGAAGCCTCATCCTGAGGAACCTTCCCCCTGGGTGGGTCTATCTTGGTGTACAGAATGTGTTCTGGAGAAGACCTTGGTGTCTGGGGCTCTCTGACCCCCAACTGCGAGGCTTCCAAGATGTTTGGTCTCTCGGCTTAACGGAACTTTGGGTCTAAGCTAGTTATCAGACTTAGGGAATTACAAGTATGTGGGCTAAAAGCACTATGGATACATAAAAGCTGTATAAAAGGGTATATGAAAGGGCATATAAGAGGGATATATAAAAAAAGCAAAAATTCATCATGGCATGACATGAAGAATGATTTTTATACATCCTGGGCTACCTAAATTCTTATTAATCTACCAAGACAACATTCATCTCCATAATATGAATATGAGTTTTTGCTGTATCACTGTTTTACAGATAGAGAGGACAAATGCAAGCACATTAAATGTATCTCTCTGCAGAGAGATGCATCGCAGAGCAGAGTCCTGGACTGACATCAGCTAAGCCTGTGCCAGAGCCCAGGGCAGTAGAAAGCTAAAGGCAGGGTTTACTGGCTTCAGTGGCTACTGCTCAAGTCTTTCTTCTTAGATCCTTCTGTATTTTCATGCCAGGGCAAGGCAGCAAGGGCAGAGCAACCCCACCTCATTACATCCTTGCTACATATTCACAGTGACTTCCAAGTCACACATAGTCCTTTGTAACAAAAAACAAGGCACAAAGTTTGCGTCCACATCACGTAAACTGGTGCCTGGATCAGTCATTTCTTTCCTTAGAAACACCTGAAAGTTACAGCACATTCACCATGGTGTCCAAATATTCTGCAGAACCAACAATGAGCCCTGCAGATCTATCTGCTGAATGCTTGTGGGAGATCAGCTTTCAGTTCCATCTTACATGCTCCTTCCCCAAAAGATTTGGAAATCTTAGGGATTAAGTCTCTGACAGGTAGTTAGATTCTGGCTTTTGTTGTTTTACAGAAATAAATCTGACAACAAATAGATATGGAAATATATACTTATTGTGTAAAGGGAATGCGATAGGAATTAACATCAGAACTACCTTGAAAGTGATAGAGACACCTTGAATACTTTCAATTTGTACTAAGAAAGATGCTTCTTATTACAGAACTGACCTTGATATATCTCAAAATGAACATGGTGAGGGTCATTTATACCGAGAAAGCTTTTGGCCATCAGGATAGAAACAAAATAATAAAAATCCCCCTTCTAACAGATCAGGATGCTTTGTTGGAGAGTCCTTGTACTGAAAGATCCACGTGTGGTGTCCTGAAAATTAAAATTCCGGTCTGTTACTTATAAGAAGAATCTGCAGCTGGTGAAAAGAGCAGTCCTTTTTGTTTCTTCACATGAATTACTGAACATTAACTAAAATTCTCATTATCTGGCTCCCTTTTTTAAACTCTTGTGCATACCAGCTTGTATTAAATTGTCTTTTTTTACTAACTGGGGTGTGGCAAAAAAGCAGTGGCTAACAAACGTGGTCACTAAAGGTTGTTTTTATTGTTTGAAGCTGTTAGATACATAGTTAATTCCATCTCAGCTATTTAGGACAGTTGACTTCATGTTAATCCAATTAAATATTTTAAGCAGTGACTTTATTTAAATAACATTTTTCTTCCAGCACAGCTGCCCCTGAGTTTGACAAAATGATTTTACTGCATGATGTACTTTGCTGGTACAGAGAATAGCTAGACCAGCATGTTTCAGAAAATTCAATATTTATTTTAAGAAATTTATTTTTCTGTTAATATTTTTTTCTGCTTTACACTTACCTAATTTTATGTGTGATTTATAATAGCTGATATATGTCCTTGCTGCTGCATCATAACAAGACAATATAGTAGCTGATTAAAAATAAAATAACTGAAATAATTTTAACACTTGTAAACACATGAAAATAAAACATTTCTATTACTCATTATTCAGCTATTATATTGCTGACATTTATTGCAAAAAAGGTATTTTGTAGAGATATAATAAATTGCAAAACTGACCCCTTAAAAATATACTTTCATAAGAAGCAAGAAAAAATAGGCAGGGAAAAAGTCAAAAGTTAAGATTTAGTAAGAAATCAAAATTCTGAGTTTTAACTGGCTCCTAGATGTTTTTGAAAAGTGGAGGTAATTGCTATTCATGCATTTGTGGATGTGATCTCAGCTACTCCTACAGCAGACCTGATGCCCTGACCCAGGGGGACCATGCCCACCGAGGGCACGGAGCAGCCTGGAGCACTGAGGGTGGCAGTGACTCTTCCAGCAGGACAGAGCAGGTTTCTGGTTAGTGCCCTTTGAAACACACTAATGCTGACCGACGGCCAGGGAACTAAAGGTTCACTGTAGCACAGGAAAGGGGGAAGAGCCAAACCTTGCTTTTTTCACAAGCTTTAAGTTTTATGCTACAAACTTGTTGTTGGAGTAAGGAAAAAAAAGAAACTTGAAATTTAGTCTTACCTCTTGGAAGTGAGTTTCTAATAGGGACTTCTTCATTGGACATGTTTAGTGTGAATTCCTAGGTTTCTTTCTTTCTGCAAACATGGACTATTCTTGCCTGGCAAAAGATATTTTTTCACTTGTGTGTCACTGCAGGTTATTTAAATAAGTTATCTAATTTACATATGCAAAAATATTAAATTAAAAAGTCCCTTATAGTGACAAGTACAGGTGAGTTACAAAGACCTTTAAAAGTAGCATATTTTTGAAACATAGGTGAAATTTTTATAACTCAAGTCCATGTTAAAGAGAAGATAGGTTCTGAAGATCGGTTCAGGTCGGCAACTCAGGGAATTAATTTATTTTTACACAGCTTGAAAAGAAGAGCCTCTGGTTGGACTTGATCTTGGAGATCTTTTTGAGCCTTAATAATTCTATCATTCTATGGCTTTCTAAAGTAAAACACGGTAATTAGAACTGTCAATAGAAAAATGCCACAGCTCATCGCCCTCTATTAAAGCTATTAAAGTCAAAGCTTGAAATGTACTGGATGGTCTTTTAAAAGTAATATTTTGAATTCTGGTTCAGTGATTCGTTTGAGCACATGCTTTATTTTAAGTATATTCTTAAACTTAAGTAGATTCCTCAAAAGTGTTGCTGAATGGGAATGACCCAACAAGTATGCTATTATGGTCTGTTTGTTTGTTTTTCCTAATCAGAATCTCATTGTTCTTTTAATTGGTTTTACTTTCTGAATGTAATACTTTTCCATTTTCATGGAAAATTAGCATGGGAAGCATCTGCAAAACCCACATTGTTTCTGCATTTCTCAAACAGTTTCAGAGCTATTTGCTGAATAATATTTTAAAGAAAATGGGCATTTTTCTAACTAGCAAGTATATTTTAAAGAAAATGGGCATTTTTCTAACTAGCAAGTACTTCTTGTGGTTCTTCAATTCTTCAGAGGACTGCTTTTGCTGGGTTAGTTGACTTAAGGGTTTAGCACATCTCTAGCTATAAACAAGCATGTTGGGCATGTTGTTTGATGAACTTCAAAGATTTAAGCACTCAGCTTTAATTACTGATGATTTTAGCAACAGCACAGTAACGATGGGCTCCTGCTTCACTAAATCAAAGAAATGTGACTGAGGGACTTCTGATCCAATTGTTCTCATTTAGTTCAGCTCCCACAAACATGGCTGTAAAATATCATTGTGGCTTGAGTTGACATGAAACACCATTGTCATCAATCAAATAAATAAAAAAAATGTGAGAATCAATACATAACACAAACCTGGTAGTTCCAGCCACTTAATCAACTGCATATATTTGTGTTTCATTTCCCTCCTGCCAGTTTTTCTCTCCAACTTCTACTTTATTTTTTTTAAGCACTTGTCATTCTGCAGCCTAGTAAAGCTTAGCAGCTGTTGAGATGAAAGGATCAATATTTTCCAATCAGGATGATCTGAAAGACACTGTTACTATATAGCATTCAAGTGCTAATGTTACTGAGTAAAGCTCTGTACCTTTTAGTCGTTCAGTGATAATAACAATCTTTTGTTTCCCTGCTGATACAATTATGCACACTGTATTGAATAGTTATGATTGTGTGGCTTGTCAGCATTCCAAAGTTTTGCCAGAGACCCGGCTCCATGAACTCATTTAGAGCAGCAGGGCAGGTTTAATGGGCAAGTTGGATGGAGCATGAAACCAGCTGGTGTCAGCTGCCCCTTAACGATTGTAATATGTATCAATCACTCAGCACGGATTTTTTTTTTATTGGTATATTTTTGATCTTCGAGGTCTTATACCAATAAAATATAATTATTGGGATTTAAAGGGACAGCATTATTTAGAAGGAGGAGATGAAATATTCCCTGAGTGGATAATCTTCAGCATTGCCACCTCTATTGATAGGAAGATAATTCAAAGGAAACTGATGCAACCAAAAAGATCTTCTTGTCATTGCATTCTGCAGAGAGAGAATCCAGTGCATGATTTCTACAAGGACAGGGGGCTTCTTAAGGATATACTTTTAATTTTTTTTTAAACAATGCAACTTCAAGTTAGAAAACTGGTTTAAAATACCCAACAGATTATCTTGGAATTATCAGATCACCAGATCTCTAAGAATATTGGTTAATATAATGCCAGTAACTTCTTTTTCTGTACTATAAATCTGACATCAATATTGTATGTCTGATATGGATAGCTTAACCAAGTCTTTTATGTTTAATATGAGATTGTACAAAAGGTGCAGCAACATCCTAATGAAGCTGAACTGATTATTGTTCCACCATTACTTGTATTAACTATGTTGTAATCTGTCAAAACAAACGTCAGCCATGTGAAAAACAAAGAATTCTTCCTGAAATCTTGTCTGAACTGCCTTCATCAAAAATCAGCCACAAACTACCCCATGTACTGTAAAAGGTGTAATTTAGTCCAGGCAAGACGTTTAATTTTTGCATTGCTGTGTTGAAGGTGAAGAAGAGGAGGAGACAAAAATGTTGTAGCCAATTATCTAAAATGGTACAATTGGTGCATTCTAAGCTTGATGGGCTCATTAAGCATTAAAACTCCTTGACATTTCCCTGTTGTCCTGATAAATAGGAATGAACAGTTTGCATTTTATACTTTACTAAATTGCATGTCTTTTTGGCTTCTTCATCTGTCATGTTTTACATGCCTAATTTTGCATCTATTTCATTAAAAAATTCAGCACTAAAGATTCTTTTCTCTTCTTCTAATTATCTTCCTTTGCAAAACTCCTAGTTTTGTATTAATGATATTGTTTGGTTCTAAAGTGTAATAGTTAATGCTTATTGTTAAATTGCCAAAAGGATATGGACTAATTTAGCATGTCACGGCTGCTTGGTGAAAATGCCATCATTAGTGATCCATGAGCTGCAAAGAAAAATAGAAAAGAAAGAAGGCCAACAGTGTCCTAAACATCCCAAATGATTTTTAGAAGTCCATTTTTATTAAAGGAGTTTTGAACAGAACTCTCCTTGATGTAGTTGTCTACATTAAAACATCAGCTTTAAATGGGATTACAACTGCATTGATTTAATAAATAGGAAAGAAGAAAAGGCAGATGGTGAATTAGAGTGTTAGCCTTTTTATACTAATGAAATTAACCTCAGCACTATCTTTTTGTACTATTCCAAGTTCAGAAAAAAATCCACCTGGATTGGACATTAGTGCCATGAACTGATGAAAAACACCTTTAAGTTTTTTCCTTTTATTTTTCATTTGCATTCATAACTAATTCATTCAAATATCCCCTTTTGATTTTTCAAATGTGTTCTCCCTCTCTCTGAAGAGGAAAGCTCCTGATAAGTCCTTATTTCCTCTAGGTTTTTACAGGCCAGCAGCAGGCCAATAATTGCTAACTTCTGTATTAAGTGTAAAGGACAAGGTTCTAGTGGCAGAGGTGGCTGCAGGGGTGGCCTCTGTGGAAGAAGTTCAGGGGCTGCCCTGTGCCAGACCAGGTGCCAAAGCCAAAGTAACAGAATGTGCTGGCTCTCTCGCAGGGAGCGAACTGCAGACTCATGTAAAAGTAGTGCTGCTAAAGGCAAGGAACAGAGAGGGGTCCTCAACAACTTCTTTACTTTAATAGAACAAGGCAGACAAAGACGCGCCCCGGCCGATGCAGCCCCTTTTTGTCTGGGAGCCAGAAGGGGTGGGATAAAGGATTACAACCAATAGAGTTCCGTAAACTGTGAAGTGACAGGGGAGAACATCCAATGGGACAAACTCAGGGGAGGGTTCTATTTGAATGAACAAATGGAATACCAAGTGTAACAGAACTTTCTAGAGATCATACATATTCCATAAGGGATATGCATAAACATAAGGGTATACATAAAACTGGGTGGGGGAACCTTGAACCTATGAGAGAACAATAAGCAAAAGCAGTTGCTAGGGAAGCGTGGGAAGTCACAGTGACCACGATGTTAGATACCAGTGCCCTGGGTGCCCATCCACCAGGAATTTGTTGGTGTGGGCGCTGCTGCCATTGCTACATGCACTGCAACAGGGACTGCATCCTGTGGAGCATAGCAAACGAGTGAGGGGCAAGGAACAGCAAGGAGAAAGCTCTGTACACTGACCTTGGCTGCCTGCACCACTCATGGGCTCCCTGAAGGGTCTGAGTGTAGCCTGCAGTGATAATAAGGCAGGCAGGAGACGGGTCTGGAGGAAGCTAATGAAGTTGAGCCTGGTATTTTCCCTAAGTAAATTTTTGTCTTTGTTTGCCAGCACCCAAATCAATAATCAAATATTTATGTTACTGGCAGTAAATTAATTTGTTCTGACTGTAAGAGAGATTTACCTTTTGGCACCTTTTCTGACGTTACAATATTCAGCCAGTAGCTAGATAAATGTGTGATGCTGCAATAACCTTTTTTTTTTTCTGATCTAGCACAAAAAGTAACTTTTAAAGTCTCTGTTAATTATAATAAGACCACTTTTTTACAGTTCTGGTGGTCTAATGGGACTTAAAGTGTTGATTAACATGATTAGCTTTCATGCTGGATAGACCATAGTAGTCAGTGAAGTGCTGCAGAAATTGCAAAGGTTCTGTTCCCATGCTTTATTCATTGGTCCCATGCTGAGGGCTTTAGGCTGACTTTATATTCCCTGTATTCTACCACATATGATGTAACCAGCTCACACAATTGCTCTCATTGAGGTATACGGAGCTGGCAGGGAGTGTTCAGTTGCAACACCTATATGCGACACTGAACAAAGTTTCCATGAGCATTTTCAGGGTCACTCCTTGTGCACTTTCCAAACCCTCGATACTCCTGCGGCAACATGAACTCCTGCAAATGACACCAAGGCCCATAGCCATGTTCTGTGTCATTATGAAATGACAGGGTTGTGGGTTGACATGAACAAATATTTATGAAAATGGGAGCAGGTGGATGAATAAAAGCATTACCCAATGTGTTTATTCACTGTTTTAGAGGCTTCAATAAGAGTTAAATTACAAGGAAAATTTTAAAACCTCAATAAACCACTGCTGCATTATTTATTTTGGAGGGGTGAATTTTTTTACCCTTTAAAATTCTATTGGTGTATTGTAATGTCTGTTACTACAGCTTTGTCTGTGGTGATTTATCATTATGTTCTTTGCATTGTCATAGGCATATTTGTCACCACTACCACAATGTTTAAACTTCAGTCAGTGGTTCAGTACTGGGGTCATACCAGTAACATATGGTTTCACCTAAATACATGTATGGTATTTTTCTAATATAGATTCACACTCTTCAGAACAGCTGAGGATGAGTGTCTTTATTGACACTGGCATGCATTCCAGTCTGATAGTAGATCTTAGAGATGTCACTGGAGCTGCTGAGACATTGCCTTTATTTTACACAGTATCCTGACCAATCATGCTGAGATTTGAATTTGCTGACATTGAGTGCAGTAGAATCAGTATATTAGAATTTTACATTTCTGCATCTACTGTGAGATGGAAAGATTTCAAACAAGAGTAGCCCTCCATCTGAATGAGGTACGTGCAGTAGATCAGAGTCTAGAACTAACCATAATACATTTACCAGAATGTAGATATGCAGCTAGATATCGATATCCTGATGGATAGAAGACATGAATTTCTTACATTTTAGGTTTGCTTTGTACTGACGGACAATATGGACATAGAGCATAATTTTTGGAGAACTTGCCCAAACCTGCCATTCCCTCCCTTCTCCTGTTTCTTCCTCTCTCACCCTTTCCCCCCACCTTTTATTCTTCTTCTTCTTTATCCTCTCCCCTTTCTCTTTCTCTTTCTCTTTCTCTTTCTCTTTCTCTTTCTCTTTCTCTTTCTCTTTCTCTTTCTCTTTCNCTTTCATTCCCTGCAGCACCCCTTTCTTTCTCTCTCACCCACTTCCCCTGTCTGCCCCCTTCTCCTGTTGCAAAACATCCACCTTTTGCATTATGGTAATGCTATTTATTTCCTTGGAAATTGTCCCAACTTATATTACATTCTACTTTTTAAAAAATATTATTTCCATCACTTAAAGCACCTATATATCATTATATAGTTTCTATATTTTTCTTGGAAAAATTTTCACCATATGCATGTTTAGGAAAGAGGTTCAAAATATTTACCCACCATGGTGTGCATCTAACCATACAGTATCTTTTCCCTATTTTGTAAAGAGGCTGAAGCCAGCACCAGTCCAGCTCAGGGAATGGAATCTGTTCTCATAATACTAAGTTTTGATTCTCCTTCCTCACCATCTCAAACTTCATGTTAATGGACACTCATATTTCAGCCAAAAATTCCTCTAGTAATCATGGAACTGTAAAACGAAAGCATTTGAAGGTGTTTTCTCTGCTTTCCCATTTCAAATGATCTTTTCCTCAGTGCTGTGTTCTCCTTTTTTTGCAGTGACTGTATTAATCTGTCATTCTGCTTAAGCAGTCACTCTTTAGGTCTTGATTACCCTTGCTTTGGGCAATCCCTTCTCTTTCAAATAATATGATGAAAGCGGATGCAGTGAGGCTTACACAATGAGACCTTTAAGGTGCCACTCAATCCTATCTGGTCTTGCTGAGACAAAGATTGGCCTCTCCTTTTGTAGGATTCATGATCCCAAACACAGATGTTATTATTATAAAAAGTAGCCTATGTTGCAAATACTTAATAACTATATCCATGCAAGAGACTGGCATGGCTCTTTATGGTGTTGCTTGATTTACTATCAAGAGAAATGTCTGTTGGTTCCAGGGAATAAAAGCATTTCAGTTGGGAGGCTCACTGCAGTCATCTGGACAAACACGGTATTGCCTCTTAACACGCTCTTGATTAATTTTAACAGAAAAAGCAAAAAGAAATTAAAACTGGGTTTTACTAAAATTGATAATACTTGATATACTTGGGCATGTTGGTTCACGTCCCTCAGCTGAATCTTTGTGGATGAACCCTGTGACAGTTCTGGGGTCTTCAGGCTAGGTAAGTAGTGGAGTTGGAAATAGGATAAAACCCGACAGGTTTGTCACCTAGTCCAGAGTCAAAGCCAATTGCAGTTTTCTGCCTCTCTGAAGCCATTGATTAAACCCTATAACTACCACTTAAATGTGTGTTATACACTGTGAATAGTTCTGATGCTCTTTTATGTGGCTGTGTAAATAATTTAAATGGGTAAACAGGCCAGACTGACCTTCGTCACAAGCTGGGATAAAGAGTCCCAGTTTGTTTTAGCATCTTTGGGTTTGGAGTTGGGTTTGTAAAATCTTTACCTGCTTCACATCAAATCCCTCCTTCAGTGGAGTGTCTGCCTGGCCGTCAGAGACACTCCTCACTACCTGGGCCTCCCTTGCAGGGAGAGTGTTAGTGCACAGATACCAAGTCCTTTCCAGAGGTGTTTGCTTCCTTCCTTCGTGTCTTTGTGCAACAATCCCACTCAGAGTCTAGCTCTTGTGTAATCAGTTTCTGAACATGAAATACTTACAGAGCCTGAATATAATTTTTTTGTATTCTTAAACTTGAAATGAAAAAAAATATTGTTATTCAGAAGTGTATCTGTTTCTAACTCAGTTTAGGCATGTGCTTAAAATCTATTTATTGGAATGGACTATGAAGAGGTGACTGAAATTAGCACATTCTTTTAAATGATCAGTCAATTTTAATGCTTTGATACCTGAATTTATGGAGCTAAGCCAAGGTATTTTTTCTATTTATTTGGTTTTTTTAGGGAAATTTTCACAGAACTACATAAACATAATAACTGAGGATTTTTAGGTTTTTCCACAGGGTCACTGACCCCAGAAAAAGAAGACAAAAATAAATTTGAAGCCAGAAAAAGGATTGAGATTACT
>WEIT01018313.1:1884-12798 GCA_013389985.1 Dryoscopus gambensis
AAAAAAAAAAAAAAAGGTTAAATCCCAGTTTGATCTTGTTTTGGTCCAAATGGCAACACAAAAAAAATGCTGGTAAAATCCTAGTTTGAGCTATTTTGACAACATAAACAGTATTTAGGGACTTAAAAATTAAATGTGTGCAAATGCCATCCAGTATAATGTAAAACTTCATCTCCAGCTTTCAATAGGCATTCTCAAGTTCTATATATTGTGGCTAAATACAATCCAGGCATTTATGAGTGCAGATGGTGTTTTTAACCAGCTGTACAACTGTGATGTAAAAGGAATTCCTTGTAACATAGAAGGGCACCTCATCAGCTGAGGGGAATGCAAGGAGAAGCCATCTAAATGAGCCCATAGAAACATCTGTTGCAGTCATAAATATATATGAGTCTGTTCAGCTGTATAGAATTAAAATTATGTTTCACTAACACTTATTTTAATAAGCCATAAAAGAGATTGCATTGCAAATTATAGATGCTGACTGAATTTTAAAATCAAACTAATGCTTATTTTTGTGCTGCATTTTCACATCAGGATAATATTGTGTTTCCCTTAATAAAGTTAGAAATAAAGCAATTTGGCAAAGAAAGTAAGAGGCTTACGCTGTATTTTTTGTGACGAGTCATAGTTTGGGCTAGAAATGATTAATAAATTTGAAATATATTTTATATATTATTCTTCACTTAAGAAAAAAAAAATGAAACTATCTTCTCTTTATCCAAGTGTAAAGTCTCTCACATTCCTGCCATCCTTGAACTAGCAAAAGTGGCTTTTTTTTAGTGAATAAAGGTCCTCATTTTCTTTGATGGTTAATGGATTAAATTAATTTATAAATCAGGTCAATTGTTTTGCAATACATACAGCCTTAGAGAGCTCTTGTCAATGCTGGTAAGGTCACAATGAGTTTCTGTGCATTTGAGAGAAAAAAGAGAATGAGTCATACTCATATCCCAAGTCTGGGATTGTTAAGTCTTAATGGCAGAATTCCCATTCACCTAAATAAGACAAAATTCAACCTCTTTTCATCTCATATTTCTTACCTGCAAAATAACTTTCTTAAAATGTTTTCAAAGTTGTGCTTGTCAGTCCCCTGTAATTTTTCTCTCTGTTTTTTTTTTTTCTTTCTTTTCTTTTTTCCAGAATGATCTTGTGGTTCAACCCCAGCCAACAACTAAGCACCACACAGCCGCTTCCACTTCTCCCCTCTCCCCACCACTGCAGGGTAAAGTAAGAAAACTCTCGGGTTGAGATAAAGAGTTTAATAGGGAAAGCAAAAGCTGTGCACACACGGAGCACAAGGAATTTGTTTACTACTTCCCATGAGCAGGCAGGTGTTCGGCTATCTCCAGGAAAGCAGGGCTCCATTATGGGTAGTGATTACCTGGGAAGATCAGTGCTATCACGCCAAATGTCCTCCTGTTCCTTTTTTCCTCAGCTTCATATGCTGACCATGATATCAGGCAATATGGAATATCAGCTTTGGTCAGCTGAGGTCAGCTATCCCAGATGGGTCACCTCCCAGCTTCTTGCGCACCTACAGCCTCCCTGCTCGTGCGGTGGTGTGAGTAGTAGAAAAGGCTTTGACTCAGTGGAAGCACTGCTCAGCAGTAACTAAAACATCCCTGTATTGCCCACAGTGTTTTCAGTATGTATCCAAAACAGAGCCCCATACTAGCTACTGTGAAGAAAATTAACTCTATCCCAGCTAAAACCAGCACAAATGGCGAATTCCAGTCTTTTCTCAAGTTGACTCCTTGTGTGCCCTCTTTAGAGTGGCGAACTCCACTGATGAGGTTTTTTTTCCATTATTCTATTATCATTTTGTTCTACAGGTATAGCTTACTCTGATTTTTGCTGCAAATACTGTTTCCACTTACTGATTGTCTTCAAACAAATGTATAATACATGCCATAACCAATCTATCTCAGTACCCTCATCAACATCCATTTAAATGTGACACAGGTTTTATGTCTGTCTTGACTTGGCAATACAACTGACACAATTTGGATTTATTAGAAAAGTTCTAAATACTGTTACACTGTCAATTAAAAATAAAACTCCTGAAATAGTCTGAAGAACATACAAATTGATATTTAGCAGTTCAGTTTTTTAAATAATACAATTAACTACAGATACTGTCATTAATTCTTGAAGAGCACATTACTTACTCGCAATGCTTAGCAGTGTATTGAAATTGTTATCTCAGAATATTTGAATAGTGATTTAAAGGAAACATTGTAATGTATTATCTTTCTACTCCTCATTTAGGAAGAATACAATAATGAAAAAATTAGTGGCCTGAAATTTGTTTGTGTGCACTACTTAGAGAGAAGCCCGGATAATTCCTGCTCCTGAAGGACTATTTCTGTCAGACCTTGTTATGCTTGACTTGTATCACCCTTGGGAGCTGCTCTGTCAAATTGATGGTTTTTTGATATATATTTAATTTCTCTTCATCAAATTTGTCCAAACACATGCATTATGTGCACATATGCCTTCTTGTATGCTAAGATGATAAGCAAAAAGGGACACTGGTAGATCCCAATCCATGTTTTAGGTAGTTGTGGCTGACTGTATGCTGACAGGCATCTGCAGCTTGAGCGCACCTTCTACTAACATTCACTGGGTCCTGCCTCAAGGTGGAGCTGTTATATTTGCAATAGCGACAAGACTTGAAAAGCATTTTCTTCTCCCAAACAGTGTTTCTGATTTGAATAGATGTATGAGTTATACTGGTAAAGAAAAACGGCAGGCAATTTTCCTCCCCCTCAGCAAAAGCTGGAGTCATCAATGTGTCACGCAGGTGGATGGGCCTACAACACTTGCTTTTATTCAATCTGACATCACCTTTTGTAAGTTCAGGAAGATGCATACCTTTCACTTACAGTAGGTATCCAGCAGGATTATGACAATATGTGCATTCCAGCTGTCAAAAGCAGTGCTGTCCTTCTTGTGGCTCTTTGTAATTGGGAATGTTTTCCCAGAAGACAGTGTGTGTGTATGTATTGTGTTCTAATTAAGACTATATGAGACAGTGATGGCAGGCTGTCAAATCAATGGGACGCTGGGTATATTTTAGTCTCCGTGCTATAGTCTAAATAACCTTTTAAGGACTCTGTTCCCTCGATGTGGTAAATAAATGCTGAATGTTTTATACTTAATAGGCCTTCGAGTAATGTGTTCCACATGGCTTTATTGCTGGAATGTGAACTTCTTATCACTAAATACACAATAGTGACATGAGGTCATTTCAGCATGAAGAAATGCATAAATATCATAGATGAATGAAGTCAGTTTATTGCAAAGTTTAGTTAAACAGGAATACCCTAAAGTAAACCTTGGTGGCAACTTTAAGGAAAGTGAGAGAAACTCATAAATACTTAATCTAGTCATTTTTGACCTCTCAGTTTAATTACTATGAATGTCTGTCTTAGCTGGATCTGTGAAAGTGATGCTCATTTCCTGCTTATTTTTATTTCTTTGAGTGAGAGTATCTTTACTCTGGTAACCTAGAACATCGACTATATCAAGCAATTCAAAAGTTTCTTTCTCCAGAGTGTATGAAAGAGATTGGGCCAAGCCTCTATCTTAACAGGTGTAACAAATGACCTGCTTGTAGTTCATTTTGTGTGAAGTTCACCAGAAGTGAGAAGAAATTAAATTAGACCCTGAAAAGCTTGTGCCACCTGAATTGGGAGCAGGGGGTCTGTCTGATGGGCTGGGTACAAAGTGCCCATTGGTGTGGGGGTACACATTTTGAAGCCAGTATTCTATACAGAGTTCGGTGACATCTTTTTTGTTAAGACATTTATTCACCGAAATATGAGGCTTCTAATTGCTGGAAGTGTTGGTGGAATGGGATTCAATTAGCTTTGACTGGCACAAAAATGGAAAAAAGAAACATTCTTGAATGGTGAAACATTTTAATGTTCTAAAACCCAACATTTTGATCACTTGCGCCTAGACTGGGAACATGGAGACTTGAAGATGATGCCCAAAATGGAAAACAAATTCCTTATTTATATTCAAATCTTGGTGTCAATTGATGTTTTATTTGCATATTAGCCATTAATGATTTTGTCCATTTTGTCCAATTGCCTCCAAGTATTTTACTTTTTACCTGTTACTTAGAAATTTTTCATGCTTCTAATACAGGTATTGATTCATGCAGGGAGAGAATTCACTTCAGGTAAGTACCCTTCATCACTGGAACAGATTGGTAAGAAACAAAAGCAACATTGATTCATATCTTAGTGACGTAAATGATAATTCTGCTTCAAACCTAATTCTTCTATTAAAAATTACTGGGATGAAAGTAGTTCCAGCTGGTTGAAATATTCAGTTTTCCCTAAATCATACTGGGCCTGAAATATGAATAAGAAAGACTGAATATTGTGATAGTTTGAGCTTTTTGATTGTTTTTTTGGAGAGCACTTACTCAGGAGGAATTTAACCTTGTGTTGTGGAACTAGTCTGTTTAGCTTAGTTGGTGTTGGTTGTCTTGCTTAGTGTTTTTCAGAGTATTTAGGGACATGTTTAATACCCTTGATGAAGACACATATTGAAATTCTCTGCTAACTGGAGTCCAAGGTATTTGGCTGTGCAGTCAGTTCTGTAAATTTACTTCTGAGTTTTCTGTGTCTTTTGGGTGCCCTGGGCCCAGTTTTTGAGTAACTTTGGTTCTCGCCTCATATGCTATTTATGATTCTTGGATGGTTCATATCTGTTCTGAGAAAGATAATTCCTTATAGCAATATTTAAAGTTATTTGAAACTGACTGGAAGCTGTATGGCATTCAGAGTGAAATTTTGTCAGTTTATCCTAAGATAAATTAACTGAGAATTAACTTGAACTTGCTTTCAGACTGAGAAGCAACTGAACATAGCCTTGGAAGTTGTCAGGACTGTATTGCAGGATGAGGATGATGATGATGATTAGTAATACTACTACTATTATTGTAGGATGCATGTATGGGTGCTTCCTTTCTGTTTTATAGGTAAGTTTCTTAGTTTTAGGGCTTGAGTCCAGAAGAATTAAAATTAGTGTGGAATAAACATTCTACCCCTGTCCCATCTTTCTTCTCAGGTTATGCTGAGAATTATGCTTTCTGTCTCTCTGCTCAGCTTTTCAGAAATACTGCAAAGAGCAGCATTTAAAAATCAAACTTTCAGTCCCATCCAGTTTCAGTCCCTGTTCTTGCTTCTCTATGCTGGTTCTAGCAGGCAGCTTCAGCTCAGCTCGGGTTGGTGGTTGGTGTTGTCNTCTGAAAAGCATACTAACAGTCACATTTCCTGAGAAGGGCTTGCTGCTGCCCTTCTGTCAGACAAAGGTATGTCATCCGGAAAGAATCCCTAAAATTTATGAACAGCAGACTCGCGTTTTTCAGCCTTTACTGGTATTTTATATATACAGATAAAGTAATGAATAGAGTATTCAAAATACATCCCCATTTTCTTTAAACTTTCTGGCACATTTCAGTTATTAAAACTAAAAAGAAATCTTAGAGAATAATTTAATAATGTTGAGAGACTGAATTGTTTATAAAACTGAAATATAGATGACAGCCAAGTTGTCCTGAACTTGTCCTATGCCTCCTCTCTCAATTCAGTGGTCTCAATCCTCATCCTCCCCCAAAATATTTTCAGGGAGAATGAACTTGGAATATTTCTTTAGGATTTCAGCAAGTTGTGATGCTCTACAAATACCTACTATACTTATGTAAGATGAATCTGTACTGGATATTATGATGTTTTCAAAATGTATAGGAATATCTAAAATTACTGTATTTTGTGCCCAAAAGAGTGGGTACACAGTTGATCTGACACATACTGAACAGATACCACCTGTATAGAGGAAGAGATCCTATACAGATCACTATTGTGTGACCCAATTTTCCTGAATGAATGCCTTTGGCATAGCAGAAAGAACAAGAATCTGTGGGGAAAAAGACTCTCAAACAAACACGTAAAGTGAATTCTCTAGGAAATGTGTTTTAATACATCCTTAATTTTTTATTTGTGTGTCACACATATAATGAACTTTGTTAGGTAACCCTAAAAAAAAATTAATCTCCTAGGTTATTTTTTTTGTCAGTCAGGCTGTTAGAGTATCTTCACACTACAGAAGTTCTGGAAACCTTGCTTTTATAACCAAGATAACATTTCTTGAGCATTGAGTTACCCGGTTCAGTTCGTGCTCTTCTGCTGTGTCCATCACCAAGTTATTTGTTTTCCTGATCTGTTCCTATGGGAACCATGTGGTTTTAATTACATGTTATGACGTGGGATTATCTTTTTGCTTTGGCAAGATTGCTTAAGGTCATTCCATCTCTGCAATGCAAAAATATGTATTTTTCAGTTGGCATAAAAATATTGTCAAATAATAAACTGAAGTGGTGATACTTCCCCTAAATTCTGTTAGAGCAGTATTTTGGGACTCTATTTCTTCTTTGGGGTTTATTGCTGTTGTTTTTAAAGTATTCTCATTCAAAAGTCTTTCTGTACTGTGCTGATGTGGTAGATGAAGGCAGTAAATATGGTCATCGTGGAAGATGTAAGCAGAAGTAGAACTGCATTTACTTGCAGAGAAGGAGAGGAGTCAGATGAAGTAGCGTACCATTTAGGATTTGAAGGGATATTACAACAGCCTTTGTATTCAGAAGTTTTGGATTTCTTAAAAAACCCCCATGTTCGCTCAGCTTTCTATACCCTCAAGCTGAAGAAACAGTACTGCTCACAGCTGTTTATGAATCAGAACTAATGTATTCAGCAGTAATAATGTTAAAGAAAAATGACTGCCTGGTGCCCTATTTTTCCAGGAGGTGTTTGTTTGACAGGTAGACCTATTGAGAAACTGGCAAAAAGTCAGCAGGAGCACTGGAGGTAATGCATGGTCAAAAGGAGGCCTAGAGGCAGTGGCTGTGTTTACTGACTCTTCTTTTGTCTTCTCCTCTATCATTTTGCGATTTAGTGACTTTTTATAGTTCAGCAGACAAGAGACCTAGTTGGCAAATACATCAGTGGGGCTTCAGAGACAATTTTGTTTCAAGATACAGAAAGGACCGTAGTGGTGTTGAGGGGAGTGTGAAAATCAGAACATTTTTGCCCAGGTGTTTCTTGTATGGATTTAGTCATGTATGTTGCCATGGGTAGTGTCAAAGCATTCTGTGAGTGCAGTGCTTGAAAAAATAGTTATGACCAGTATTATTCTGGAATGTACTGTCTGAGAAATACATTAAAGCCTACAGAAACTGAAACCCTTAATGGAACTGAAACCCTTAATGGAACTTGTCTGAGCCTTCCAGTAATGAGTGATTTTCAAGGTTATTTCATAATATTTCATATAAAGGTGAAAGTTGATATAATTTCAGTACTATTTCTCTTTATGCTGAGAGAAATCTGCTAAAGCTAATCTGCTGAGTAAATGCCGTTTTTGAAATAAATTTCCGTCCCTTTCTTTCCCCTCTCTTGTTTGAAACGTTTTATGGGACCTCAGCATAATCCTTGTACAATGAAAAGCAGGGAATTATATTTAGTTTCTGAAGTTTAACCCCTTCAATTAAGAAAGATGTCATGGCTTTGAGTTTGTGTTAAATTGCTATAGTTTTTTGTAATAAAGTAGCAAACCTACATTTTTCTGGCCCTCTTAACCACATCTTTCAAAAAAGTAACCTTACTTTTAAAATACACTGAGGATAGTAGAGAGTGTGTGTGTAAGGTGACATAGTGTAGGGTTAGTGCATCCTTTTATGTTGTTTTTCTAAGCTGACATGAATAGAAAATTATAAAAGTTTCTATCATAATATCAATGCATGTATTGTTGTCTACTTAGGGAGAATAGAATGACCTCTTGATTTCTATTGTATGCCAGAAAAACTTCAACTGTAGTTTCGTAGTTACATATTTCTGATTATTTTTTAAACCTGCAGAGTAAAAAAGGCTGACATTATATACAGGTTTTACCCAATAGCCTCATGATTTCATGTCAGTCTTTAGTGTTTTCATGAAATTATAGGTTGAAAAGTTAGCATTTTCTTGCATGTAATTCACAAGAGAATGAAACTGTTGGTCTATTTTCTTTTGTATTTCTCTTAGTTAAGTTGGAACTAATTACAAAACATCATGGATCATGACCTGAAATGGCTTGTGTATTTTTACAGTTGCTTTTTAGAACAAGAAATATTTCTGTTGAGGCTTGCCATACATGTTCAGACAGAAAAATTAATACAGGGATTCCTATGCTATTGGTCATACTTGATGTCTTAGCTTAATACTTATAGATCAGTAATGTTACCTTTCACAATGTGTGGACTTTATATGGAGGTGAAAGTTATGTATGTGTCTTAGCCAAATGATCTAAGCCTGTGGTGTCCATACACACATTCGCTCTGCAAACTCAGTTTAACTGTTCGTTAATTGACAGGGACTCGTTGAGTACGTGCAAATGCATTTGCAGGAATTAATTGTTATTTTCTTGTTTTGTATCATCTCAGACCTCACTGACTTTAGTTGTAATCAACGATGTATCTGACTTTAGAAACTGTAAACATCATAAAGTGTATTCCAGTACTTTCTGTTGACTTAAACAGTAAGCGATAGTGAAATCTAACTTAACAGCTTAAGGACAACAGTTGTCACATCATTATCCTTTCGGTAATCTTACTGTAGAAATTGGTTTTGCCTATGCATGTCTTAAAAGAGAACGAATTTCTCTCTTGAGCCCTTCTATGCCATTCAATATGCACACAAAACTATGCCTCTGATGATAATATGTATTTTGAATCATATTCAAAAAGAGAACCAAGAGGAAATTAACTCCATTATGACAAGCTCCTGTCACTTGTCTTTTGCAGTAAGGCCAGTGGAGACTGTGTTGCATGGAAAGGAAAATTGGGCTGCTTTCATTCATTTGCTCATCTAATTAATTGTAGTATTGCAACATGAACTAGAGAACAACCTTAGTTTAGTTAAGTACTTGTGTATTGATGGGAATAGCATTCTACTACCTTTTTCATTGTATTTGAACATTTTTTGTTAGTGGAGAAAACTGTCTTCCAACAGCTTGAATATCAGGTTTGCATGCATTCTCTTCAATAAGCCAGAGTTAATGTCATCACAAAGTTCTCCTGAAATATTCTAATTGGGGCTTTCTTTGTGTGCTGTTTAGTAATTTGCTTTCCTTTTACTATTTGCATTTGGGTTTTGATTGGTTTATAATTTTTTGGAAGATTTTTCAAAGCTTTGCACATGTGTTGTAACAACCTTTAAAAGTCAAGCTATTCTGTGTTTAATATTGTAAGGTCTAAATTTTATTTTCCTTTTTTTTTTTTAATCAGCTTGAAGTGTAGTGGTGTTCGCACAATAAAATATTTTGGGATTGCATCATTTCAGTGTGTTACTGTCTCCCTTTGCCTAAGCATTTCAACAGCTGTCTTTAGTAGTTTAATGACCTCATTGCTCAAGTATTTGCTGGATTTAATTCCAAGTTTCCACTTAGAAGATAACCTTACTTTGGAGTAATGCTTAAGACTTTATATGTATTTTAATTGGATCAGTATTTTAAGTCTATTCTAATTTTTCTCTAAGGAATATCTCAGCATATGAGAACAATTTTTGATGACTCACTGTAGGATAACATTTACACGGTATTAATTGAACAAACATTGGAATCTGTAAAGTGAATGATGCAAACTCACTTTTTATCACAAATTTTATCTTTTATCACAATTTTTACAAAAATGTATCAGGCAAAAAATTAGTAACTTGTTAATAGCTACCTTATTTACATGAGTAGCCTTTTCCTTTTCTTCTTTTTTCCCAGAATTCAATTTTTGCATACCCCGAAATGAAGCTTTTTATTGTATTATTACTAAATTGAATTGACTAAATTGACTTTTATTAGTTTGGGTTTGAATTGTTTTATTTAGTGATTTGGGTGGGGTTTTTTGTTTGTTTGTTTTTTTCAGGGGGTAGGTTGTGGTGTTGCTTTGATTTTTTTTTAATCAGGAGCAGTCTAGTTGCTTATTTTATATAAAAGTCACATTAGTGTCGCTCTCAGTACCATAAATTATTTAGTTATGCGTGGATGCTTTTGTCATGGATGCTCAGCATTGTCTCTTATCTGTGTGTAGAAATAAGTCAAGCAGTTTGAATGCTGTTGAAGTCAACTAATCTCCTTTCAGTTTTCATTCCTATTTTTAATAGGATACGACTTTTGCTTTGTTCCCTAGATTTTTTTGCTAATCTTTTATTTCTCCAAAATATCCAATATCCATACTTATAAGTGTATGGATTTCTGGATATCAGTAATGACTCACAGCATACACCTTTGTGGAAGTGAAAGTGTAGTGGGTGGCTGTGAGTTTTCTTAGGTGTGGCTTTTGGTTTGACTTTTTTTTCTGCTGGGTATTGGCAAAACCAGAGAGTTGATGCCTGTGTCATGGTTGAAGACTGGCCTGATGCCAGGCACCTACGAGAGTCAGTTTTTCACCCTCCCCTGCCAAAGCTGGGCAGAGGAGAGGGGAAAAAAAACTAACGAAGGCTGCATTAGTTGAGATAAGGACCAGGAGAAAACACTTCAAGGGCAAAAACCAGGTTTAACTTAAAGTTACAAACTGAATTTATTAGTAACAGAGTCAGAGGAGGATAATGAGAAGTAAAATAAACCCTTAGAACACCTTCTTCCCCCCAGCCCCTCCCATCAACACCACAGGGAGACAGGGCATGGGAGTGTTTGGTCAGTTCACCTCCCAGATTCTTTTCTGCTGCTCCAGGAGAGGAGTCCTTCCCTGTGAGGCCGTGGGGTCCCTCCCGCGGGAGACAGCTCTCCATGAACCTCTCCAACATGGGTCCATTTTCACAAGCAGCAGTCCTACAGCACCTGCTTCTGTGTGAATTCCCCCCATGGGCACAC